>JAMKCH010024846.1:0-19894 GCA_023653785.1 Ophioderma brevispina | reverse complement strand
AACCAATCACATTCGTAGGTCATTCACAATTCAACCACGGATTGGGACTTCGGTAAATGCAGCGTTCGAAGAACTTTTTTCGATGATTGTAGTACCTGAAAGTTTTCACACGCATACAGATCAACATCATATCATTTCAGCGAGAAGATGACTGGCACTTGGACCTCATCGCAGTACCAGTCATATAATTTAGTGTACAGTTCTCTCCGCCAAAATATCCCTGTTATTTCAAGATAAAATAAGGATTTGCTTTTGAGTAGTTAAGTTACATTTGAGAGAGGAGAGAGCGCCATATATGTACGTGTATATATTAACGGGAGCATGCAACTTTTGACAGCAAAGTTTTCCATATGTGCCCACCCTGCGGTATAGAATAAGCCCACGCCACACAACACATTGTGTTGTGGGGCCAAAACCATAGTGTTCCTCTCAGCCCATCATAAGGATTTAAAAATATACTTTAATGCTTTGCGTTGTCGAAAATGCATACATCGACACCTAGAAAGATCCTCAAAATAGCCAATAACGTTGTATGGCCTACAGCAGAAGCTAGCAGAGCCTACAGTGAGTGGCCTACGGAAAAATAGAGATCATGATAGTACGTAATACACAAACATGGATTTTTTTAATTATGGACAAAATTAAGTCCATTTTGAACTTTGAGTTTTGCAATTTGATCTTGAAATTTAGGAACTGTGATAACTTCTTGTCATGTGTGCACATAAACAACTTCAGGAAGAGGTATATAGAAAAGGAGATGTTTGTGTTTTGTTAATGGTGGTTGTTGTGTATGCATGCATGCATGCATGTGTTGTGTACAGATGTTTTGACGTGGGAATAAATTGCAAAAAAAAAAAAAAAAAAAATCAACCACAATGCTAACCACAACATAATCATAACTGCTTTTTTTAAGCCAATAATTCAATTATTTACTTCAATCTGGTAGCAGAAAATGGACAAAATTAAGTCCATTTTTAAAAAAATCCATGTTCACAGTGTCCTGAAAGAAGTAGCCAATGATTGAAACAATCAAACCTTTTCAGCTATCCTGATCAATAATTCGTCCCTATTTCACCAGTAACAAAGCATAGAGTTTTATATGACAAACAATTTGATTCAATCTTTCTGAAATATATGGAAATGTTTAGATTTTTGCCATAAAGGCCCCAAAATTTGACCTTTGATCTTTTTTGCTCATAACTTGAGCATGGTATGTCGCAGATAGGTCAAACTACTTTTTAAACCCCTATGATGACTGGAATACTTTGGTGTTTTTTATCCAAAATGTTTAACTTTGTATTTTGACCCCTAGTTTGTGTTACCTTCCATATCCACACTCCGCCTAAAAACACTCAAAATACCACTTGTAAAATTAGCAACATGCAGCACCTCTTGGTCTGTCAATGTCTCTTCCCAATTAATACTTCAGGAATTCCTTGCATTTCCAAATTGCTTTTGTCTTTCCAATCCTTCTCTTGATCAGTCCTTTCTTCCATCTTTGGTTATGGTGCCCCAAAGATTCTGGTACTCGTGGACTTGCTCTGTGTCGTTACCTTCTGATGTGAGTTATTACAAATTGTAGAGGTGTGGTCTTGGTTCTTACTGATACACAACAGTCTTGGTAGTCTTTGCATTTAATATCATTCCATATACTCCTTACTTACCAAGCAGAGTGAGTCGGACATTTCCTGAAGTGACTGTGCATTATTAGCAAGCAGAACTTTTTTTTAAATATTGAAGCTTATTGACTCCGTTTATGATGACTACAAGGATTGCTTGCAAACAGAATGTTCTTTGTTCAGCTAGGAGCAAAGAAGAGCCGATGGCGTAGGCTTAAGAATGGACTACCCCAAGGGTGCGTGCTCGCACCTCTCCTGTTCAACATCTATACCAACGACCAACCTAGGAACGAAGGAACCTGTCGTTTTATCTATGCAGACGATCATGGAATTAGCGCACAAGATGCAGACTTCACAGTTGTCGAAGAGAGACTCTCCCAAGCTTTGGATGAACTCACTCCTTATTATGAAGAAAACCACCTACGTGCAAATCCATCCAAGTCACAGGTGTGTGTGCTTTCCATTTACGCAACCGTGAAGCCAAACGTCAGCTTAAAGTAACCTGGTCTGGAACACCCCTGGAGCGCTGTGATAATCCTGTCTACCTAGGAGTTACCTTGGACCGCACTCTCTCTTATAAGACCCACATCAAGAAGACGAAAAGTAAAGTATGTTCACGCAATAACATCTTGAACAAACTCACTGGCACAAGATAGGGTGCTCGCCCATATACCCTAAGACCGACGGAACTTGTCCACGTGCTACACTTGCGCAGAGTATGTTTGCCCTGTATGGGAAAGATGCCAAGAAGCTTGATCCAGCATTAAATGCCCCCTGCCGGCTTATCACAGAATGTCTTCGCCCAACACCAACGGACAACTTATACATCCTAGCAGGAATTGCTCCACCAGACATCCGTCGTAGAGTCGCGGGCATGCAAGAGCGTAGCTGCCAAGTATCTAATGTGAAGCACCCAATGTCTGGACAGAGACCAGTGGCTAAACCGCCTTAAATCCAGAGAGAGTGTTTCTTAAGCAAATTCCAACCCCTTGAAACAGTCTCTAAGGAGTTTAAGAGAGTCGCCTTGTGGAAAGAAAGAATTGCTATCAACCAAGTAACATCTATTGGTATTGAACCTGGTCAGCATCTTCCACCTGGAGCTGACTCCTTAACAGATTGAGAACCGACCCATCTAAGGTTTCCTTGCAGAAATGGGGCTACCTGGAAGCAGATCAGGACACTACCTGTGATTGCGGTACTACACCACAGACAATGAAACATCTCTTGGTCTGTCCAATGCTGGAGCAACAATGCACATGTATACACGGACCTTGCAGAATTAAGTGAAGCAGCCAGACATTGTATACACACCTCTGGCTGGATCATATTTGAGAACCACTGTGTTTGGATACGATAAGAAAGAAAATAATTGAAGAGTGCCGATGACAAGATACAACCATCGCTAACGCCCCTGTGAAAGCAAACTCTATTTGAGGGTCCAACTACTTTTCTGACAGTTGCTGTCTGTTGCCAATACAGGTGCTAGAATTTCCTTGCATGCTCTGGTATTCCTACACTGCCCATGACCTCCAGTAGCTTGCGGTGTTTTACACGGTCAAAGGCCTTTGTGTAGTCAATGAAACACTGTAGAGACCCTTATGGATTCAATACCGGGGTTCAATAAAGGTAGATTGGACCTTTTAGAACACATATTATTATTAACAACTTTATTATTCTACGTATATATTTTGTGGAATCTCTAGGTTACATTGTGGAATTGTAATATTATTGTCTTATAACCCTGCATTTGTCAGTGTGTGCTACCAATTTCAATGAAAATTCCTATGGAAACATGGTTAATGAAGTACGGGCCCCATGGAACCCCCTCAAGGAAGACCTTGTCCACTTGTAAGCAGGATCTTGAATGCATGTGGAGGTTACACACCACCAACTCACTTATACACAGTATAGTCTATGGGAAAAATGGCAAATTTGAGCATGTTTCTTTCACATTTAAAACTCTCACAGAGGAAATACAACAACATCACCCCAAAGTACAAGCTAAAATCACCAAATAACCAAATTTTGAACATTATGATGACCAGAAAAGTTTTTAGTTACGAATCACCAAACTCTGCCGATGTCAGACCGGCAACCCAAGATTCTCTATAGTCGCCAAAGCTAGTAATTTGCAAATCGATGTGAAATTGATGACCGCGGAGTAAATTGCCTCAAATTCACTGTCCAAATGCCACTTAGTTTGAGAACACATACCAGTCTACCATGTCAATCATGAAATTTCATCACTTTCTTAATATAACTAGTGCATTTTCAGACATTTTAAAGCACTTTTTCCAGATGCATGCAAGGAAGTAGTCCACCCAAGATTTTTGATCCTTACGGCAGCCAGGTTATTGGTGTATAAACTGGAATGAGACTAATTGTCCCAAAGGTCATTGCACCGCGTAGCTTTGGCTACTTTAGAGCTCTTTAGGAATGGTGATGAAATTGCGAACTAGTTACTAGGAAGTTTTCTGATAGTTCACTGTTCTGTAGTTAAGATTTAGCAACCTGGTTATTGTCAGCCAACGCAACGCCTTCTTCTTTAAAATAATGCAGGTAAATAAATTATAGCAGAATATCTTCACCAAATGCTTGTTACTTACTGGATAATTGTCTGATTGCCTCTGAAACTTTCTTTGCTGCCCTGAAACCCTTAGGTTAGGTGACTTATTCACTATCCTTTATCAACAGTCGCTGGCTCTCTAATGGGTAAAAGAGTGGACCCTCACTCTCTTCAACAAGAGTGAAAATCACTACAAAGGACTGAAATTCCACTTTAAAAAAGTGAAATTATACTCTTTTTGAGGACTCAAAAGGAGAGAATCCTTGTAATATACACTGTGCTCATAAGTTTGGAATAATTTTTATGACCCAATCTTAAAACGTAATTTCTATTCGACGCCTCAGTATCATATTAGAGTAGGCGACTGATTCCATAATGGTCCCCATACCCAGGGAATGAATCCATGCATCTTTGTGAATTACGTAATATGCCCTTTTGTTGGGAGCCTATAAGCTGCTATAAAGGCAAGACGTATGTTTTGTAATTGTTTTTCCTTTCCCCTGCGCCAAGTCCGTGGGGCCAAACGGGAGCCCACAGTTTTTTTCAAAGTTGGTTGTTACTTTACAAACACATTGGTAAATCGGAGATGCCACACATTGTTTACCGAGCAAGACGAATACATGACCAAATTTAATCTCCACGCCAACCGTTCACAACAGCGTTGCTCGACTTTGCGTAGCTTTGCTGGGGCTAGGGAGTACAACAGATTACAGTTCAGACACTGGCAACATGTTTTTGTTCTTATAACACGAGAGCCGCCTACCACAAAATCCTGACCGTCACGATTGATGACACCGGGTTTCGTCGATACGTGGTGAGAACCTCGAGATGACTGTATTCAGGAATCGACTCAAGTGGTGGCGGCTCAAGTGATGTATGGGGCCCGGTGTCATAAACCTACAGTGTCGCTGACTGAGTGTCCAAACCATCCATCTGTCTATTGTGTTCCCCTTGAGTGCTGCATGGCATCGTTTGTTTCAGCCTCTGAACCCAAATGGCCTCGTATCAAGGTCCACGGTTTATTCGCCATGTTTTGGCTATTGTAGCTAGGACACTCTCTCATGGGGCCCACTCAATTTCTTACAACCGTATTCATTATGGAAGGAAAACGTCACTGGTGATGCCAGATTGAAACATAACGCGTCTGTACCTGGACATTCTGAAAACCACTGCCCCCCTGCCTGCCACATGCAGAATGTTTATCGCAAAGATTTTCGGCTACAAAAGACGACAACGCCACCCAGCACAGGGCCGCTCGTAGATGGACAAATTTCTTAGGCGAGGGGGTGGAGCATATACCATGACCTGCTTGCTCCCCTTATATGAACCTATCGGCATGCCCCTGGGATGCCCTAGGCCGAGCTATCAATGACATGGACAACTCCTCAAACCTACCGTAGTTATCTCAGGCTTCTGACCGATGAGTGGGACGCTCTGCCGATTTAATCATAACAACCTTGTGGACAGTATACAGCGACGTTGTGACGCACATTTCATGCCACGGGTGGCCATACTCGATAATTGGTGACTGATTGACATTTGAAACAGTACTATTGAACTTTCGATGCATGAAATCACCCCAAAATTGCTATCTGGTAAAAAACTGACTGATGTGGAAAAATTGTAACAAATCCCTTAACTCTGCTGGCCAAAGTTCTATAAAAGGGTTTATTGGGGACCATTCAGGGTGATATGTTCGGAGAAGACTGACAATTCCAGTAGTGTGGTGACTATTCACCCTAGATATCATAAATAACGTCGCACGTAAGAATCATTCCATAAAGTGGTAAAAATATTTTATTCTAGCTTTATGAGCAACAGTGTACTGATGCATGTGCATGTGCATGTAAGAGAAGTGGAATGTCCTAATTCGACGGCGGTCCGGTAAGTTACGTATAATCCGTTCTAAAATTGAAAAAAAAATTCTGCAAGACTGGATAATACCGAAAAGGCATTGTGGGAAAAATGGATGCGCCCGTAAGATTGCGTGTTAACTTTTCCGTGTCTGCGATCACCGAACTAACCCCGTAAAAACGTTCAATTTTCCCGCTAGTTTCTATATGTTCAGACCCAATTACGTACATTTTAAAACAAAACATATAAATGGCCCGTCCTGATTCAAAATATTCCTAGAACCCCTTCGTTTTCCTGAGATATTGAGATTAGTTTCATTTACCACATTCGCTATGACGGACTGTAACGTTCAAGCGTCTCGCGCAGTAAACTAAATTTTAGATGATTCTTTCGCATTCTGTGACACAGACTGTA
This sequence comes from Ophioderma brevispina, assembly GCA_023653785.1. Taxonomy (NCBI): domain Eukaryota; kingdom Metazoa; phylum Echinodermata; class Ophiuroidea; order Amphilepidida; family Ophiodermatidae; genus Ophioderma; species Ophioderma brevispina. The sequence goes on along the minus strand of JAMKCH010024846.1, from coordinate 13,441 downwards.
CACAGTTTCCGGAAACCGCCGGTATCCCCTAAGGCTAAATTGGAAGGTGGTGATCTGTTTACGTGCTCAGAGATAGACTTTTCCGGAATTTACTATATAGCTATGTGATTTTTTCCATGGGAGATTTTTCAAGGTATGATATGTTGCTAAGGATTGTGATATAATAAATTCTTAACTAAAGATATTCTCTCTCATCTTAATCTCAAAGTTTTACCTTCCAACCATCAATTTGGCTTCTTCCAAGTCTTCCACTGTTGATTGCCTCCTTAACGGCCCCTTTAGGGAACAATCATTTTTTTTTGTGTGTCTTGTGTGGTGTGAGTGGGGGGGGGGGTAGCTAAATTTTAACTTTTTTTTGGCGAACACGTTCGCGCTCCCCTTTCACTTCGATTTCCCCCCGCAACTGTTTCCTTCTCTCCGCCCCTTGCGTAAATATGACCCTCCCTTAATGATTGATACGAACATCATCAAAAATCTGAAAGTGGTTGGCTGTTGCCTTATTCTCGACAAAAAAATCGACTAACACATGCCTAAGTAAGACGTTTGACAAAGACCCCGTGGCCCACTTTTTCGTAAACATCATTCTGTTGGGGGGAATCACTGGTCCTCTTTATTCCTGGCTTAGGTCCTACCTTTCTGGCCGAACCCAGTCTGTTTTTCGTCCATGGTATTCTTCTTCTGATCCTGTCCTTGTCCTATCGGGTGTTCCCCCATGGCTCTGTCTTAGGCCACTTGGCTTTTTATTCTACATCAAATGATCTTTGTCATTCTACATTTTCTCACAACAGTTCCTCGGTTCTTTATGCTGATGACACCAGCCTCTACAAATTCATCACCCATATGATATCAACAGCTTTCAAGCAGATATTGATACTATCCACAACTGGTTTAGGGTGGCTTCAAAACCAAACCGCCGGTTTCTCTCCAGCCCCCCCCCCCACACACACTAACGGTAGTGTGCAAGACATTATACACTTAAGTGTTAAGATGTGTGTTAAACATACAATTATGACCATTACGGAAGCAGATTTGTGTCAAATTTCATGGCTATTCGTTTCCATTTAAAAATGATTTTTTTTTTACCATTTCGTAATTTGTAACGTATCTTGAAAGGAATTATCCATTAAATTGAAACTCAAATTCTTACAAATTTTGTGGGCAATTTGGTGGAAACTGAATACGGAATGGTATTTGTATATGAGTGCCTTAAATATCGCTGACCAAAAAATAAGTTGGTTGGTGGATCAACCATGCACACAGTGTATACGATCCGTTCCCCCGAATATACACGTCTCGCCCGTCGCCCTCTTCGATTCATTTCTTTTGTGTAAAGTTCGATACACTGACCGTTAGTCCAGGAACTTTAGGTCTGTGTACAGAGAGAAGGTAGAAATAAATAAGCCATAGCTGATTTTTTTCAGGATAGTTTCCTAATGTTGTAAGGAACAACATATCAAAAGTCCCCAAGAATTCCCCTTGTGCTTATTGAGTAATAAGGTGGCAAAGTTTATACAGGGGTAAAACATTTAAAATGATTCAATTGAGCTAAATCATGGACTATTGTATTCTTCTTGTCACACTGATTTAAAAAATGTATGGTTTGCTTAACTTTTGACCTTATGTTTTAGGGATATAGGCCAAAATTCGTTCAAGGTCATCGTGGGGTAAAATTTCAAAAACAGTCCGATATTAATTAAACTAATCCCAAATTACTCGTACATGTTGTACCGTCATATTATGGCAAAAACTCCATCTACATCTTTAAATATTGACCTTATAGGGCAGTGGCTTTTGACCTCCCATGGACCCTGTAGAAACCTGTCATAATGAGCCCTATAACTACATGGCAGGAAATTAATTCAACTATTTAAATATATCCTTTCAGTTCATACACAACGAGACGAACAATTTGATACTTTTGAAAAGAATCGGAGCATTCTGAAGCTTTACCTCCAGTATGACCTTGAACCGTCATTTCCCTATAGTTTATAAACGATAAGTCACAGATAGGGCAAACTATACCTTTTTTTAATCCTTATGACATGACGCAAACATTGGTATACATTTGAAGACAATTGGACCATTATAAAATTTTACCCCTGTACAAACTTTACCCCTTATTACTCAATAAGCACAAGGGGGATTCTTGGGGACTTTGATATGTTGTTCCTTACAACATTAGGAAACTATCCTGAAAAAATCAGCTATGGCTTATTTTATTTCCGGGTGTTTTTCTATTAATCTTGGACTACATTATTTTGGTAATCATTGGTAATGTGGCTTACCAAAAACACGAAAAACAAAAACAGTGTGACTGTGTTTCTAGACTGAACATTGCAAAGTTCGATGCACTGTCCCCATTACCAAACCATTGTATTTGGGTAATGTGGCTTGCGACCACATTACCAAAAGGCAATGGTTTGGTAATCACTGCGACCACATTACCAAAAGACAATGGTTTGGTAATTGCGACCACATTATCAAAGACAATGGTTTGGTAATGTGACTTGAGACCACATTACCAAAAGACAATGGTTTGGTAATCACTGCGACCACATTACCAAAAGACAATGTTTTGGTAATCACTGCGACCACATTATCAAAGACAATTGTTTTGGTAATGTGACTTGGAACACCAAAATTACCCAAAAAAGACCAATGGTTTGCTAAGCACTGCGACCACATTACCAAAGGCCAATGGTTTGGTATGTGACTTGCGACACATTACTAAAGTATCAATGCGTTTTGGAAGTGGCTCTGGTGCCACATTATCAAAGACAATGGGTTGGTAATGTGGCTTGCGATCACATTAGTAAAGATGGTGGATTGTGGATTTGCTAATGTATGGACAGTTCTCGAACTTTACACACAACAAAACATAGTTAGTCTAGACACTGATGATGTCAGAAAAGTCAAAAATCTTGGCAAATTCTTCCATGTTTCAAATGAGCAGTTGAAACATTTATCTCTTCTTTATAGCGTATATCACACCCAATATCACGTGATCAATAATCTAATATCTTTAACATCTTGAGGTTTGGACAGGGAAAAGGACATTTTGTCTGTTATATTGTAAGCGCAAAATAAGTTCAACCAACTGCAAAACAAGCGCCCCCCCGCCCATCTGGGAATCATCAGGAGGGTTGTAGTCTTGACTGCTACACAACGTTATCTACAGGACTGCTCGGAAAAAGTAACCAATAACTATATCACTGAAGATTGCCATGGATTTATTTTCGTGGTACATAAGTGTGCAAGACACCATTTTGAAATCTTCAGGATTAAATAACATGAGAAACAGAGGTAAGTCCAGCCCCCGCTGCAAATTATGATTTTTTTTTACTGGTTTCTAAGTGTACTCTAAAAACTGAGATAAATGGCGAGATCTGGGTGGAAAATCATGGTTGCTATCATATTAAGTATAAAATCTGTAGGAATAACAAAAAAGTTGGCATTGATATTTTTATTTTGATCTGACATACCAACTTTAACCGTATTCTTACCGGGAACACCTGACTGAAAAAGGTGCCCTGACCTCCAGGGTCCAGAGTGCATGCTAGTCTTCACGGTCCAGTAGCTCGAAAAATTTGGGAATAACTACCTTAATTTCATGACTGATCGGATAGCAGATATGATGATCTTCAAGCAGAGTGTTAACTTTAAGGTGTGAGATGCTCCACTAAGGAGACAATGACGTTTTCATCTGCCTATTTTGAACAGCAACACTTCTCTTAAATTCCGAACTTTAGTCACCCTAACCTAGTGGATACTTCTGGTTTAAGTAAGGATTGTAAGATTTTATGCATATTCCTGTGTATTGATTGTGATTATTGTTATTGACATTTCACTTCTTGAACCAATCGTTTTAATCAACAAAAATAAAATAAATTATTTTGTTATAAAAAAATCAGATCAGTTGAGGACAAGGCTCATATGTTTTTGTTTAAAGGGTATTTCTGACCTTGGAATCAATGTGATATCGTAGCAGTATAATTAGTTTAAGAAAATCACTGGATAGTGGCCTTAATTGTTTTCTATCATAATGGTAATTCAATGCGTATGTCCTTAATAAAAATCTTAATCGATGAATTGCCAGCTGTACCGTGTGATAAATCAAATTACTGACTTGCCTGCAACGACATATATGCGGGCATTTAATAAACAATAATGAAGAGGTTTCAGAAGGAAACAATCTGTTAAGACTATTAAACGACAAAACGGGTGAGGTGATATTCGACCGATTCATTAAGTTTTTCGCAAATGCTAATAAGAGGGATTGGAGTGCGTAATCGTAGGAACCAATCGGCGGACAGTATTCAGGTGTCTTGGAAGGCATGTCAGATAGCATCACCCAAGTGGCACAATTCTTCTCCTATTGAAAGAGCGTTCCCACGGTTACGCAGTTGCGAAATCAGCGCAGCTAAACACCATGTGTGGTGATTTGCATAGTAACATTTCTTGCCAACGAGATGCAATTGCTTTGTACGTACAACCGACATTGATTTTGTGCACAATGATACTTATTATAGTTGGAAATCTCACTATGATTGTGATCATCAAAGAAGAGAAACTTCATGACACTACTTTTGCGTGTGTTTTCAACCTTGCTGTAACAGATTTTCTGTTAGGATGCATCAGCCAACCACCATCTTTCTACTACAGTGTGACTTGTCGATGGTGGGGTGGTCCTCAAGGATCTATCTGTCAATTTGTCGGATTTTCAATATGCGTCTTGTGCACAGTTTCGATAATCTCTCTAGGATTGATCAGTTTTGAGAGATACCTTTATATTGTGCATCCTTTCATTCATCAAAAGGTGACGACCAAACACATTGTTAGAGTCTGCATTTTACTGTGGATCTATGCTTTCCTAGCATCTGCATTCCCTGTCGTAGGACTATGGGACGGAGTGGGACTGCAACCTATAGCGCCCTTTGCAAATATACAAGTGGCATGTTCAACCGATATATTTGGCTTGCATGATTATATTTGTCCTTGTTCCTTCATTTAGTATGATAGTCATTACCTACGTGAAAATTCTGAAGTTAGCTTTGAATCACAGAAAATTGATTCGCAATTGATACAACGTGCAACTGAAAATATGACACAGACGATGGTCGACGTCCCCTAATCAAAGTAATAAAATTCAGAAATGTCTGCTCTTCGTCGATACATTGTAGGTACAATCAATTAATCACGGTAACAATTTTAATAGGAACCTTTGCCGTTTGCTGGACACCGTATGTTGTAGCTGCAATCGTCCAAGCCATACGCTGTGAGTCCAATTCATTTTGGTTTGACGCTATTTCTCAATGGCTTTTGTATTTTGAACAGTGGATGCAACCCGTTAGTTTATGGACTAACAAATTCAAACTATCGCACAGGAGTAAGGAAACTTTTTGGAAGAAGAAACAAGTGGTAATCATCCAATCATAAACATTTACGATAAGTTATGTTCGTCATTTCCGGGATTTTATACAAATTCAATCAAATTCTAAACGATTGTGTTAGAAGAAGTTCGAGTTACAAGTAAGAGTGACACAGGGATTGCTTCACATTTATTTTTTCTTTTCGTAAAGTACACACTTTTTCAAGCTTTTTTCACCATCGTAATACAAAGGTATTTGCCACCAAATCACAAATCCAACATAATTGATATACTGCACAACATACATACATACATACATACATACATACATACATACATACATACATACATACATACATACATACATTTTTTATTGGTTTATTTCTGTAAACTCACCCCACAATGTTAGACTCACCCCACAATGTTAGACTCACCCCACAATGTTCATTATGGAGATTACACGCAAAACCTATTTGTTTATGGGGTCAAATGTCACATATCAATGTCAAAGGTCATATGACGCCTATCATTCACAAACTGCGACGGCAGGCGATACAAGCGGTCCGAGGATCGCGATGTATTTTTAATCTTTTATTCATCTTTATTAGTTTTTTATCATAGTTTAAAGAACAGGAACAATTTTAAATCAAACGATTTCGCCCTATTGGATTCTGTGTGATTAAGAACTCCTGGTACAATTTGAAGTCCATTTGTGATTATAAATATATTTTGTGTATGTTGTCGAGTAACCATGGCATTGAAATCAGTGACAAATTTAACAACATGCTGAAATTATACTTGCAAAATGTATTAAAACCTGCTATTTTGGTACAATTTGTTGACTGCCAGGACTTTATTGATTTCAATAAAAATCAGGCCACAGACAGCCAATAAATAATTTTGATTGTCAGCGTTGTTGGTCATTCACAAAACAGATAATAATACAATCTCACTCGGTACATATTTGAGGCTAGCAATCCTTATTTCATTTAATATCATGCAGGTATTAAAATATAACTAAAGAATATCAATTTTTCAATAGAAGTCAATACAAGATATTTTCCCAATTTGACCCCCAGTAGCCGCGCGTCGGGGGGGGGGGGGGGGGGGGGGAGGGGGTATTGAGTCCATTCCACAATGCAACAGTTTTGGGAAATTTCACCTCATATGTGATGTCCCACAAAAATCCTATTCTTAACTCACATAAAACACCTGACTTTTACACTCATATTTTAGCCCATAAAGCACTAGTTCGTACTTAGGTAATTTTTAGCTCAAAATATAACAGGATGTTTCCTCGACCCTGCTTCACAGCATACACTTTACAAATCATTTTGATGTTTATATCTGCTCTAGAAGGTCCAAAATACATATATTAAGCACAAACATTACCATTTTGTACATTCTTGTATTTTTGTGGGAGCACTAACTACGACATGTATTTGCCATAGGTTTGTACAGCAATGGCGCGCTCGATGATGAAGTTGCTTCTTTTCAGTAAATAAAGGGTTAATTATTTTTTCTGATTATATATTTAATGTTGTTTCATGCATATGAACATACATAAGCAGAATAATATTTCTGGCAACAGGGTTTGCTAATTTTAATTTTTAAAATCACACGGCCGTTGGTGCCTAAGGGGGGAGGGGTTCCTAGGGACCCAAGCTAATTATCCCATTAAAGGGATTTATTGGTATGAATCTATCGGCACATTATAATGAAATATCCCTAAATATGACGTACAAGATGGTTTTCATGGTCATTGGAGTATTCCTTGCGAAGAGAACACCATTTTCATGCTTAACTTTCGAAGCAGTAGACGATTTAACGAAGCCGCCATGTTTATTATTTACGCTATCGTTTTGCCACAAGCCATGTTCACACCAATTGAAAGATGATCGGTGGTTAGTCAAGTTCTGGCCTGTATGAAATACTATCGCGTTTACTTTTAACATTGAAATTAAAAACACAGCTTAACGTTTTTTAACGTTTTCCTTTAAAATATATAAATTTATCAAAAATGGCATACATTTGTGCCTAATTTTTATAAAATGAGCCTGGGATTCTTGAGAAATATAGTTTTTAAAATAAAATTAGGATACAAAGAAGCGCTACTCGGTACATTGAAAAGTACGTAGATTGCTGAACCGCGCATTAGTGGGCTTCGAACACTGATCTCTATACAATGGATTGGAAACCCGGGCTTCGTAATTGAGGCACTGGCGGCCATATTGGTCATCCAAAAAGAGCCCAAGCAGGTGGTTGAGAGCCGGTGTGAAAGTAATCATAGTCCGGCAGGTATCATAGTCCGGGCTCCATAGACGACAACGGAATAAAGCGTGAAACTAATGTTGCGTGAAGAGTCGACTGAATCGATTGCCCCTATTGTTCACCATTGTTCCCGGACTGTGAGCCCGGAGGACCATATCTCCTGCCACACCGGTCATTTATACAAAATTTGTTCCCATTGAAATGTGGATAAGCGACATAACAGACTACAGAATCAAGCCAATTCATTGAGCTCATTGTATTTGCGCGTATGGGATGGCATGTCTCTAAAACGTGCACCCGGGATACAACTTATGTTAAACAGGTGTCCCTAGAATGCTATTGTGTTCGGTAGACCAAGATGTCCGCCCGTTGCTCCATTCATCTAATATACAATTACTGTTGTGTATCCAATCCATTGTATTGAGATCAGTGGTTACATTGCGACTGCGATAAAACTATAAATATTACGCGAACCCTTTTAAAATGTCCACGTTTTCATGGATTGTTAGTGTTTAGGCCAACTAAAACCTTTGTTAATCACAAAATGATATCTAAAACTCTTTACATTTTCTCAAATCACTGAGGTTTAAAAAGTGTAGTTTTTTTTGCAATAAAAATTTCTAAACGAACTTCGCTCCTATCCTTTGTGTGCTCAACGAAGTTCACAAGGATGAGGCTTGTGGCAAACTTGCTGAAGTCACGCGATATATTTTCGCTGGCTTCTGTTTCGATATTGCATGCGGCGTTGTAAATATACCACAGGGAATAAACATGATAGCTTCCTTGATTGCTGTACATTTGTGTACATGTGTCGCAATGAATACTCCAATGGCCATGAAAAACATCTGGTACGTTTTATTTTAGGGATCCCACTTCCAATTATATAGTGCCATAGATTCATACCAATCAATTGCAACTTTAACGGGCGAGATATTTTAGTATTTTTTTTATGATATATTTTTTTTATTTTTTTTATTACATTACAAAAAAAAATAGAGTTCGAAAATATTTTTCACGAGGGAGAACATAGATCTCTCAAAGTGATATCCACAGACCAACTCATGGATTCCTTGACCTTATTTATTCCTAATTTATGATTCCAACAACTACAAACCAACAGGATTACGGCGACACCATCTACAAATTATTGATAACATATTAACAAATTGTGTCAAAGTAGAAAACCAGCTATTATAGTACCCAACATCGGGATCACTTGCCAACAGTTTTGATAAGTAATCGAGTTTTCACGACAAATCTGGAAGTAAAATAAATGTTATTAAACTATTTTATAGATGGTACTATTTACACAAAAACTCTTCTCGACTGTTGAAATGGAAGAATTCTTGATAATATTCTCTGTTGCTGATGATTATAAATGCATCTGTAAACAAATTTTCAGAGTTTATAATGAATTATATACCACTTAATAAATGTAACAAGAAGAACAAAAGAGATCCGCGATTATCTCCATGGATGACTAAAAAAGGTCTGCTTCGTAGACATAAACAAAAAAATCAGGCTATACAAGCAATTGTCGCAATGTCCCAAACGCACAACAATCATCAGAACTTTAAAACATTAGAATAAGTTTGCATGGTTTGATTAGAACATCAAAACGAAATGACTATTTTAAAAAAACTCGACCAAGAATCACAACATGCGAAAGACCTGAAAAATAATAAACTATGTAATTGGACGTGCTCAGAAGCAAAATGTTTGTGATCAGTTTAAACGAAGATCTGGAAACAATAATTACGAGATCCTAAAGTTATATCATATGCCTTAATGATTTTTTTGTGTACATTAGGCCCAACTTAGCATCCTAAAATTCAAAACTCCGTAAAACTATTATGATTATTTTTAATATACCTTATCATAAAGTGTATTCATGGAAACGCAATTATTCAATCCGATATTGTGAAATCATAATAAATTTTTATCCCAAGAAAAGTGCTGACCATGATGGATATAGGAATTTGATTGTAAAAAGAGTAGGAAATGAAATTGCCCACCGCTCACAAAAATATTCAATGTATCATTGTTAACTGGCATGGTTCCTAATCAGTTAAAAAAGCCAAGGTAATCCCAATTATAAGAAAGATGACAATTGGAAATATTTTCAAATTACCGACCAGGTTTCATTCTTCCGTATTTTTCAAAAATACTAGAAAGGCCTTGCCTTCAACAGATGCAATTGAATTGATTGATAGCAACGATTTCTTAAGCATACTACACTTGTTTTGAAGAGCGCCCCAATTTTTCAAAAAAAATGAGATTTTTTACACGGTTTCATTGTAACTGGCTAGTAACTATTACCTGTGAATGGTTAAGCTCGAAAATGTCTGTGTCTCACAAACGAAGACTTTTGTAATTAGAATAATTATTACTCGGAGATCTCCGATAATATTCAACGGCTGCTGGAAACCGCCCTTCCATGTGCAATAGCCGGAATTGCGCCATGGTAGTGTGTCTACGCTCATCCATTAGTTGTTCTAATTGTTCAGGCAAATCAAGTTAGGGTTATTTTCACGAGGTGGCACCTATTTCATCATGGACGGACTAAACGTAGCATTTTCCACTCTGCCAGTTAAGTCCAATCTGGCCATTATTGCTTTAACGCCAAGCAATACCGGTTCAGGGCCATCATCTACACACATGGCCATAAGTATTGCAAGAAGTAAAAGCAATTTATATTCAGCAAATGATTAAAATTGTACATGGCGTTCCTGACTACAAATTACGTAATCATTGCCAAAGTTGTGATTTCAAACAGATGCTGTTTTCCAGGAATCAAGTAGTGCGAAAAACGATCAAATTGATTGTCATGATCCTAAATATGGCGGGTAAAGGAGCTGGATAAATTGATGCCTTGCCGATGTAATCCAGAAAAATACGGCTACAGGAACGTCAAAAAATCTGCAAAATAGTCGCTAAATGAACCTTAAGGGTTTGTCAGGGATGTTCGAAAGTTTAGGGCAAAAAACTGGGTGGTTGTATGGGACCTAAAATGAGATAATGCCCCTCGGAAGATGGGAGCACGTTAATCACCGTTGGACTCAGGAAATTTAATGGCAGAAAAAGAGTCACGTGATAACTTGAAAACAACTTTTAATCGCAACGTTGACATTTTGCTGTTGTCATTGCAAGTGAAACGGGTTAATTCGACATGATTTATGTTAAACCACGTGATTTATCATGGGGATTGCATTTCATGTGTCTCCAAATTCTCGATTTTTTCGAAGACCGCTGTCGGTCCATGGACTTTATCGCATTTACGGTCCATAACAACCAATATAATTTTATCTCATAAACATAGGGTAACCCCCTAATGAACTCGTTAAATTCATTTATGCAGTGACTTTGAAGCTATTTTTGGTTTCTGTGTCTGTATTCCTTCTGGAAGGCAATTGGCAAGTATCATTCGCGTTCCTTTATCTGCCCTATTTAGGGAACATGACAATCAAATATAAACGTTATTCACCCTCTTGGTTCGGGGAATAGGATGTATGAAAAAACACAAAACTTTGGAGTTAATACGTATTTTGTTGGCAACATTTCACGTTATAACTTGACATCAGTTGGTAATTATGATTTCGTTTTCTACATGTTGCAATACTTTTAGCCAGTGTGTGTATCTACATGTATGGCAATGAATTGCAATTGTTGATAAAGACCCGAAAGCTGTAGACAATAGGGAAACCCACACTAGGGGTTGTACCTGGAAGAGCCAAAGCTGTGTTACAAAAGACCACAATATTCTACGTCTAAGCATAGAACATTATGGGATTCGAGGGTAGTTTATGATGGTTTGCGAGTTACCTTAAGTAAGTGATCGAAACAGTATGTAACTATAAAGATAATAAATCTGAACTTAGGGATATAATAGGTAGAGTACAAACAGGGTTCCATATTAGGTCCATTACTCTTTTTTTTTATATATCAATGATATTACAATACCTCATACCTACACACTTTTTGCCGATGATACGACAATTTTATATCAAGTAGCGACATTATGAGTCAAATATCATAAGGAATTGTCAGAAGTAACTGGTTTAAAGGCAATTAAGATATCTGGTCCCAATGCTAGAAAAACTATTATATATTTATGGGTACCCCTAAAATGACTAAAATAGAAAGTCGACATGGTTTTAATTGTACCAAGGAGAGATAGATATTATTCTTGACAACACAAGTCTACAAAGGTTGACAAAGACTTAGTTTTTAGGAGTATTGATGACAATTTCACCTGGAAGCACCACATTGATGGAATATCGAAAACAATATCGCGGAATATTTGTATGATCAACAAGCTTAAATTCTATATACCAGCGCATATTATCACTTAACTGCAGAAGGGGGGGGGGGGGGGTGTTCCTAGGACCCATTTTTTGTTTTCGGCCGGCGTTTTAACGCTGCAATATATGTGGTTTATAATTTTTGTATTTGTCTAACTTTAGTTGTGCTTGCATTGGTGCAAAAAAAATTCAAATCCATCGGTCGTGTTTGCGTTAATTAGCATGGGGCCCTAGGAGACCCCCCCTTATGCACTAACGGAAGTGCCCATTACAAAATTAAAAATCTTAATAGAGTTATGTTATTCTGATTTTCATAATGCATACACCTATGCATAAACACAGTAAATAATTAATTAAAACCAATATTGGAAAGTAATGTAGGCCAATGGTGTCATAATATTTTATATTATATCGTATAGCGGTTTACTGCGGAACCTACTGTAAATTAAACAAGTAAACCTAAAAAATATAAAATGGCACGAGACATTTGCTATTTGTTGCTTAATTCATGTTAAATATAGTTCATCCTTGCACCAATTAAAGCAATCAGCAAAAGTCTACGTGAATCAGCCGTAGAAAATGGCAGAAACGAATTAGTGTCTTTTTCCGCACATTTTTGACGAAATTAAAAATCAATGTTTTTGCCCCTAATTTTCCTTCTGAACAACTATTTTTTTTTTTTTTTTTTCTTCTTCAGTTTTTATTTTTTTATTGTTGATGTCTGCAGCCTTCTAACAGTGGTGGATTTCATCCAAAATCCTTTAGGAAAGTGGTGTTTATTAGGGGGGGTCCCTAGGAACCCCCCGTTATGCATAACGTAAGTGCACACCCCTTATGCAGTTAAGTGTTATAGGAGGGGGAGTCGACCTATATTGTACACTTGTCTTACCATATATAAACTTATGTATGTACCTGGGGAAGCTCTTGCAAATACTTTGGGAACAAATCACAAACCTTCAAAAAGGGCATTAAGATCTATCTAATCCATTCTGCACCGCGTTTTCATAAAATATCATGTTTTGTAAATATATATATATATATGATGTGTATAAACTAGAAGTTGTTTCATTATGTTTCATATAATTTTGCAAACTTTTGCCACATTCATAATCAATGGATTTTTTCACATGAGATCCGATATCCATAACTAGTCACAGAAACAAAATAATTTTAATCCCCAATAAAAATAAGATGTATTCAGATAAATCAATTAGAACAGCTGGCCCAATCTTGTGGAACTCCCTGAGGATTCAATTTTAAATAAACACTTTCGAAAGCATATAATCATATTAATTTCTTTCTATCAATGATTTGGAACTTGTCCTTTGTGTGTTTCTTGTGTGGTAGGTTTTCTTTGTCCTTGTGTTACGAACTCTGAAATCATGCAGATCTATTAACTAGTTGTATTTTTAAAAAAAACCAAAAAACATAAAAAAAAAAAACTAGAAAAATAAAAAAAATAAATGTGTTTTGATAAGTCTGGTGAGCTTGTTAGACCCCG
>JAMKCH010024845.1:0-19883 GCA_023653785.1 Ophioderma brevispina | reverse complement strand
TTGGACTAAATATTTTAAAATATTTTTAAAATAATTGAAGAGTGTAATTCAAGAAGAAGTGATAAATCTTAATTATGTTTGTACTTTAAAGTTCCAAACGTACGTGACCACGATATACACTATAGAAAAGCACGAGTAAAAAAGGAGCTATGTTAAGATGGACTTAAGTCATGACATGCGATTTGCTTGAACGCAGAATAATTATAATAAGTACAATGTGTATCAATAATGACACATTTTAACAGTGTTCTGTGAATGAATTTTATAAAGCGTGATGCAGTATCGTTTATGAGCGAATAATGTGCCGAGGTCGGGAAAAACTAAATAATGGGCGAGGCGATGACTAGGGTCAAGAGGAATCTGCAAACCAAATAAGGTGGGCTAGACTCGATTTGGATTGAAGTCAGGGGCCCACTGCTAGGATCTCGCGTGCCTGTCCATTCCTAGCATTTCATTCCAGTGGGCTTCTATGTCCCCTTACAGGATGAGCAGCAAGTGCGTTAGTTTACAGTGATCAAGGGATCATGAAACATCTCGATTGCTTTATCTGTTCCCAATTTTCTGTTCGAAATTTAGTTAACGCTCAAAAAATAGTGTTTTTTGTACCGTATATCGTACTTCTCTATGAATTAATCATTATACTAGATTCCAGTTGATAGTCGAATGCTCTATTTTTTGTAGGTGGAGGTATGAAATGAGGGGATTAGTATATAAAAAGTTAGTCGTGTTTTTGTGTTGATGTGCGCTATAGGCCATGATAGCCAAACCTGAGCGGTTGGACCATTCACAATCCCAATCAATAATCAAAGCAAAACCTAAGGTTCAAAGAAAGCGACAAACTTAAAATTCCAAGAATAGTTTCAGTGAAAGCAGGTGCAGCTGATTTTATGAATAGTGAAGATAAAAGTTCTGCAGTTACACCACAGGTGACTGAAGCCTTCTAAACTTTATGATATGCTGTTGTTATGATATGCAATGTTTAAAACCAATTTTGGGTGACACACTAATCTGCATCAAATAGTATAAAATAAAGTATTGACTGACGAACAACGTAACTTTATTTGCAATTGGCAGTTTCGTTCAATCCGATCTCTTGTATTGCGAGGAAGAAATCGAAGATTATTATGGGTATTTCTGTCCCCGCTTTTGAGTATGGTTCGGAGTCCAAAACTCCGACCATAACTCTACCATCAAATGGAATCTACTACATAGACAGATTTTTGATCAATAACTTTTGGTGAAAAACCACTTGCAAGATTCTGCTGGGAATTCTTGAAATGCCGTGTAAAGAAACGAGTGTCCCCATGAGAGGAGTGTCCTAGCAACAATAGCAACCATGTACGGAATAAATACTGTAGACGAGGCTATTGGGTACAGTGCTGAAACAAATGATGCCATACAGCACTCAATGGAGAACACAATATGACAGATGGGTGGTAGGACACTCAGTCACACGGACATGTATTATATGACACCGTTTGGTTTACAGTTGCATTTTTTGATCAAATTCCAGATATTCGCTATATTTTATCGTCTGCGCTGACATTGCTCCCTCCCCCCCCCCAATTGCACCTTCAGCAATTCCCGAACCGGAAGTGTATTTCACTTGACAGCACAAGAATTCCCACAAGACATACCATGAATGATATCGTGCAAAACAACGGCCCAGAAACCAGTAAGTATGCATCAAAGGACGCGCGAGTAGGGGGCATATTTAGTGCCTAAGTACAATGGGAAAAGGAACAATCCGTGGCGGGCAGTAATTTTATCTGTTTTTAGCGCCTATCGTACGATCGAGCTAACGCAGAATATTATCGAGAGCCGTATAACCAATAACACTACGTGCCTCAGTCGTTTACAGAAAATACAAACAGGAGAGGGGTGTGGTCCAGTGGAAAAAGTGCAGGACTCATGATCATTAGGGCGTGAGTTCAAGCTCCGCCGAGGCCAACGTGTTTGTTGTCCCTGGGCAAGATACTTAATCTCCAATTTACCTCGCCGACCCAAGCGAAATCGGGAAGCGTCAAGTATGGGGGATATTACAATCTAAGGGGATAGGGATTGTGGTTGGCGCTAGGCCAGCAGCCACCTAGATTAAAAGTGTTTGTCATTTACTTAATTGGCGGCGTAATATGATAGGCAACTACGCTTGGAGAATGTTTACAGTGAGAAAGCCTATATAAAACGGATTATTGATTTTATTATAACATTTGAGGGTTACCAGTCGAATATTATAGTAGATTTCAAAATACGTGAGACTCCATGCATAATCGGGAGGGGTATGATACTGATATGGGGTCAATCTCCGTCCATGCAGAGACTAGGCCTTTGTTGCCATAAAAAAATAGTGTGACCAGGATACAAGTTCATGTACAGAATAGGTTTACTGGAAACTGATGTACTCGGTTATACAAATGTCTTTTAATGATTGAAGACGTATGTATTGTTGGCAGGATGCCAAAATCCGTTTGCGTAATCTCTGTAATACAAGGTGGTCCTTTTTTTGATGACCCCACATAAAAACTTAGTTGTGTAGGTTCAAATAACGTCTCATAATGAAATAAATGTGGTTGTTGTCATCTTGATTACTTGAATTGGATGGAACATCCCGTTTAGTGTGAAATAATAATGTATTTTAGGCAACATTTATTTAAAGCTACCTTACTATTATATTGTATGAGTACCCCCCATAAACTTTTTTACCTGTGGGCCATTAAATAAATTCCTCTTACTCTCACGGGAAGGGGAAGATGGACAGACCTACTAAAAACTTTTAATGAGGTCTCACTTATTTTGAAATCTACTATAGTTAATATACAAAATACTACGAAATTTAGATATCGAAAATAGGAATCTAATTAATTTTCAAAAACTACTCGTTATTGACCAAAAATCTGGATTAATGAGTTACTCCATAGGGAAGCACTGAGTATACGGTACACAAAAACCTACTACCCTTTTTAGCGTTACCGAATTTCGACGCACCACCGAAATTGTCTTCAGGGGAATTTTAGCAGAACAGATTGGGCACGCCCAACTCTGGGACATTTGGTTGTACATCTTCATCGCAACTTTAATGTGACGCCCATTTATCTTATGCATAAAGCGGCCGGTGAATTGCGTCCCATTAATCATTGTTCTTTTCCACCCATTAATTATGTTAATTATTTTATCCTGGGTTCGATATTCAAGAATATAGTGACGCCATTAAATAAGCACCAAACAATAGGAATATTGCTATTTTCTATCAAGTCTGGCATCAAGTAAGCGGATTATCCCAGTCAACATGATCAATTAACCCTTTGTCAACATACCGGGGGATGTCAATACTACTGATCGTTACTGTGACTGTTGTCTTCCAACTAAACCAGCTAGTTCGTGTGCAGTATATGAGCCTTTTTGGCAGGGCTATCGAGTGGCGGTAAAGCAGCGTATTGTGCAACACGTGTCATGGTGGTTTTTATCCGGGGTTTTGTCTTCACTGCACCAAGTTTCCAGTCATGTCAATCAGATTTGTGTTGAATTTTAAAGAGATCCTGTCTGTATTTGAATTCTGTTTAAGTGAGAGTTAAAAAATGAGGGTCTAAACACCACACGGATATTCCAGTGTAGAGCTGGGCATCACGGTAAATGGGACAAGACTACCACGGGGAACCTTGCCAAACTTTTGAGAAGCAACCAAACACGGTCCGTATTCCCTTTTTGCTTGGTCTATATTACAAATTGGGTCTGCCTTCATAAGAGTGGGTTTGCCACTACAAACCTTCCAATGTGGCAATAATTTTTTCAAGATAAATGGGAACATGAATCGTTACTAGGCAATCGTTGTAAAGTAGTTATAAGTTTGCAGGTTTTTCACTGATCAGTGCATCGTCGGGATCATCGGGGCATGTGTTTTGAATTTTGAGACACTCTATACGTGTCGTCATGTAAATGTTTTATTCTCAAGCCAGTCTCTCCTAAAATAAATGGAACTTATATCTGACTGCCAAATGGGAGAAATGTACTTATCGCAGCTCAACTTTCTCTGTAAATATACCCAACAGGTCTAATATGATCTCTATCAAATCACACCTTAATTTAAAGGCGCTGTTTCGATTTTGTCCTTTTGCCTGACTTACCCGTATTTTTCTAAGTGTCGTCATAAAATTCAGCCATCAAATCAACGATAAGAGACAAAAAAGCAAACTGAATAGGGCTTGCAATATGCGTTAAACGCTGTCTACTTCAAAATAATAGTCCACTCAATCTACAGTATTACATAGGACAAATGCTACAGGTTTTCTTGCTTGTAACGGGCGGTAAAAACCCTCACCAAACAACGTATCAAAAAGGTAGAAAAACGCGAGAGTTGCAAGACATGCTAATTGCATAATAAAACCTCCTAGTGCCATGTGGGCTATATTCGGGGTATTATTCAACTATACTCTGGTGTTAGGGCAACTGGTTATTATGTTCTTCACGACTGAAGTAACTCTTGGTTCATTAAAATGTTAAAGTTGACTCAGGATTTCGAAATATATTTTGTTGTAGCAATTAAAAAATAGTCAATGGAATAAAGATACTCACCTAAAATGCTCAATTCCAAAGTTAGAGAGGATCGGAGTTTTCGTTTTAATGCAGTAGACATTTATGTGCAGTATACAGTGAATAGGATCCCGTTGGGAAAGGAGGAGATATTACCCCTGAGACGATAAGGCCAGGGGGAATGTGGTCTTCGGACCCTGCCCTAGGAACAATAGCCCAACCGGACTACCGAACCGAGCTGTCCTCCGGACCATGGCTTCTAGGGTCATGGTCATGGTCTGCACCCTGTGGACCCCTGTTCTAGGATTAACAGTCCGGCTGAATGTTGACTAGTTTTGATACCCCGGACCAGGCTTTCCAGGGCAATAGTCCTTCATCCGTGTGGACCCCTCTCTCTAGAAATAAGTAGTCCTTATTCAATATAGTTTCTAGTTTTTATATAGTTTAACGGGACTATAGTTCTATCGGACTATAGTTCCTTTTTACACAGTGAAAGTAACCATTGTCCTCCGCTAATGGTAGTCCTATCACGGTATGACCAATAGGATAAAATGAATACAGATGTTAATAAGAGTTGATAAAGTGGTATTACAAAAACGAAGCTGTCGTCAACCGCTTAGTGGTCTAGCTGTAAGGTCTCTATGACTTCCATGGATGAACCAGTTCGAGTCCGAGTAGGTATGTTTTTATTAGTTTTTTTTTAATGCACAGTTTAAATGTAGGTTGCGGAATATGTGCGTTATGTTTGCGGATCACTAGCCCTAGTTATGATGCACCGGGGGGGGGGGACAATATTACCACTTGTCATTGTCATGAAGACCCAACATTTGAAGGGTAGATAAGACTAAAAATTTCAGTTCGGGGCTACGATCGTACCTCGCATTACCTCATAGGTTAACATTTCAAGTAAGCATGTGCAATGAATTTACTTAAAATAACGCCATTGGATCTCACAAATCTCACCAAAAGCAACAATTAAAAAACAAAAAATATGTAATTTTGTTAGATTTTGTACATAAATGTGCTTTTTGTAAGTTGAGTGATTTAATTAAGGAAGTGAACCACACACACATCCACACATGCGAGCTACACACACCCACACACATGCACCCACATAGGTACCACCACACAGGGCACACCACTCACACAAACTAACACCACACGCACGCACGTATCACGCACACACCCATAAACGCCATGGATATCACAAAATCTAACAAAGTATAGATGGGTGGCTATTTTGTGTAATTTTGTCGATGTTTGTAAAATGTGATTTTGTAAAGATTTGGTGAGTTAAGTTAAGTGAACCACAAACACATACCACACATGCGCGCACACACACACACACACACATGCACCCACATAGGTAAACCCCCACAGGCACACACACAAACTAACACCACACGCACGCACGTATACACGCCACAACACCTGCAATCACACAGTGCACCAACACATACACACATACGCACACAATGCACCAACCCCCAACACACGCGCACAACACACACACACACACACACACACATACAAACAACAACAACCACAAGACACATGCAATTATAAACCACACAAAAAAAGAGGAAATCAAGAACGCGCCCTGCTCGCCCATTCGCAAATGAATTCAACATATTGATTACAATGAACCCAAATGAGTGGGGTTGAGGTAATTAGGTAAAACTGTCACAAGTTGTGAGTCGTTTTATCAATTTGGAACTTAAATGGCATGTGGAAGACTGACAATTGGTCTTAATATCTCTACAACATAAAACCCACGTCATTGTAGTGGTGAATACCCACGTAACTCACCCCTAATTTTAAGTAGCAAAATAATTAGGAGAAAATTGATTCATTCAATCTATCTAATAGAGGACTTAAAGTCAGCTTTAAACACTCAACGGTTATTTTGTACGAGTAAAGTGTTCAGCTATTATATGGTATTTAAGGTAAATTTCATTAAATAAATAATATTTTTTTTTTTTGTAAAAGGGCGGGTAACAACAAACCATGGAACCTGCTCAAGCAATAGGAAGTCCTAGTGAGGGTTTCACACACAGTATATTTGATTTCCCCAATTCTGAGATTCACTTTATATATTTTTTCACACTACAGTTTCCATTTCTGGTATTTTATGTCTAGTCTTTTTACGTGGAGTTTATTCTCAGGCCTTTATAAATGGGTTTATCTGCCTACTCCGCAAGGGTTTGTTTTGTGTGTTTGATGTCGTGATGTATTGTTTTTTTTTTATGGAAAAAAATGAATTGGAAGGAAATTGGAAGATTTAAGTTGTAAAAAATAAATAATACGGCCTATTGTTTCTTGCCCTTCTGGCACGCCGTATGTGTGTAGGATTCAAATAAAAACCCCTAGGTTGTGTGAAAAGTATACGAACACTGCATTACACTTAAACTTTTTAAAGGAAGGATTTTATTGGTGAAATTGCATTCTGATTCGTTCCAATAAATAAACCCCCAGTCATTATTCTTCGGAATAGACTAAACGGTGAAGCTAAGTATATTATTTGGTTATTAGAACGATCCCTTTTCGGGAAACAGTTTCCCCGAGCTTCCTTGCAAGACACTGCAAAGGAAATATCTGTCATTGAGAAGAAAATAATGATTTTTAAGGACATCCTGTGCGCAATAGCAAAATGAATTCTCGTAATCATGCACGTTACGTTTTAAGTTAAGAGAGTTGCGTGTGGATCTTATGAAGACGGTCTTTGGATATTTATACATAACCAACAATTATAATCAAACAAGAAAATTAGGCCATTTATATTGGTTTTATTTGGGAAAAAAACTCTCGATCCTAAAAAATCTGTTTTTCAGTTGTTTTTTTTATCTATGTAAATAAATGATCAAACACAAATTGTAAAGGTGCATTTCGTGATTTCAGCATTTCTGTTTTATTCATAGTCACTAGGATAGGCCAAGAGCATTAGTTTTAACCTGGAAAATAGCTCATAACAAGCGGAATTTTTCAAGGCTTAGGTCCCAGGATATAAGTAGAATACATACTAAAGTCCCCCAAAAAATCCCCTGAGCTCTCGCCCAAAATCCAAGATGGGGGCCCGTCCCCAAATGGCCGTCATTTTCTATTTTTATAATAACTTTCAAACCAGACAAGTTGGAAAATACAAACAAGTCTCTATTATACATGTTTTAAGGCACAGGAATCCTAAATAAAGTGCATTATTTTTTAGGACTTAAAAAACCTCACAAAATATCACTAAACAAGATGGCGTCCAAAATGGCCCGCCATTTTATGATTTTGCTATCATAAACTTGATAAGTGCGGTAAGTTGAAGGACAAATAAGTGTATAAACATATTTTTAGGCCACAGCAATTATATTAGAAGATTATTTCGAGTGTCCAAAACTCAAGGTTGCCACAACCAGATGGACTTCAAATGTTCATCTATTTATTGGTATCAAATGATACACAAATAGAAGAGTTTCCCGGTTACAAGTTTTCAAAGTCATCTTGTGCAGCATTTCAACCCTGATGTCAATTTCTGTTGGCACCAATCTCAATCATAGCTGGCATCATTGACATATAATAATGTTGGTGCAAATAGTATGGCAAGTTATGACCACAGCATTACTGTACATGGAGGGTATTCCGGTGTATCAATAAGCAACCAGTGTTTCTTGCAATGCTCAATCACTCATGTTTGAGTAAAGTGTTGTGCTGAATGGAGATGATGTTTCTAATTTTGCAATGTCGCCATACCCTTTTATGTTAGTTTGAGGCAGAGTGCTATATACACCCACCATTCTTAAACGTGAGATAAGTGCGAAACTGTGCACCGATTGCAGTTTGTACGCTATATGTGTCAGTATTCACCAAGTGATTTAGGAATGATGCCCCATAAGTTAAGGCATGTCATGCATTTATCTATTGTTAATAAAGATATCCAGTAAGTCTCTTAGGATACTATATCACTCCCATATTACATTTAAACATCTGCATCTGATTGTTCTAACTATGTGTAATATATATATAGCTCGTTCTTTTGTCCAAAATCTCAGTGGAAGGTCCGTTTTTTTTAACCCGCTGCGGGTTTCATCGACCAGGGCCCGTTCCCCAACTCGTGCGTCGTAACCCTACGTGTATACTAACTCATGCGTATGTATGTCCTACATAACAGACCTTTCATCCAGTTTACACAGGTCGCTTTGGACCCAAATTGGTCCCACTCGGGCATGACATAGTGTGCATGTAGATTTACGACTGGGTCTCGCGAAAGGACCCTAGGTGTAAGGTTGATTCACTGGAGACTGTATACGCCCACAGTCATCTTATGATGTGGTAATGGTTTGTGGATCTACCACAATCGCATTTGAAGGAGGCTGTGTACGACCAATGCCAGTTCTGAGATTGTTAAGGTTGACCCATGCTTACCTATCAAAACGTCGCAGTCCTTGGGCGTGCTTGATGGGCTGTCCACAAACTGTTTAGGTTCAAGGTCGAGGATGACATTGCTCAGACCATATGGTCATCGATCCAGGATAATCGATAGGGATGCTGTGACTGCTAGTGTCATGGATGGGGTAGCAAATGAGGTGGGGGGGATTAGGGTATTAGGCTACCAGGTCATCACAATTCTGGTGAAAAGCGTGAGGTTATTTTACACCACTAACCGGGCTGCCGTAAGGATCAAAAATCTTGGGTGGGCCTACTTTCTTGATGGCATCTGGAAAAAAAAAAGTGCTTTAATGTCTGAAAAATGGACTAGTTATATTTAGAAAGTGATGAAAATTTCATGAGTGACATGGTAGACGGTATGTTTTCTCAAACTAAGCGGCATTTGGAAGTGTTGATTTGAGGAAATTTACTCCCGCGTCATTAATTTTACACGATTGCAAAGTACTAGCTTTGGCGACTCTATTATGAGAATCTTGGGTTGCCGGTGAAATCGGGCACGTTTGGTTGGAGTCGTAAAACTAAAAAAATTTCTCTGGTCTCATATGTCAAAATTTGGTTTATTTGGTTTGATTTACGCTGTACTTTAAGGTGCTGTTGTTGTTTGTCCTCTGTTGAGAGTTTAAAATGTGAAAAGAAACATGCTCAAGTTGCCATTTTCCACTAGGATACTGTGGATAAGTGACGTTAGTGGTGGTTGTAAAATATAGAGACAGCAGGATCATAGGTCGGTTCATTTTTTCTGAAGTGAGTTTTGGACTGTCAACCTCGGACTTTTAATTGAATCAATCTGTAAGTAACTGTTGCACGAAAAAATGTGATTTTTTTTTTTCATTGTAAGCGGTACATGCTATGTGCATTGGGACGACATTAGCGGTTAGGGTGAGTCAGTATGTATGATCTGCAGACATTTGGTATGTGCTACCACTCATGAGATGCGGGCAGCCTCAATGGTTTTAACTGCATGGGGACCGTGGTGGCAAGAATACTAAATCATCCCGAGCACATGCATAGGAATGCCCAGTGTATTGTAGAGGTTATTTTTTACTGATAAGTCGGAGTAGAGGGGTAGGGCCTACCCTTTCAGACTAGCAAAAGCTTTATTGTCTCACGACCCACAACGAATTGAAAAACTAGTAAAGATTAGCTGGTTTTTGCTTGTCCAGACCATTGGCAATGGGGGGCACTCAGGGCAACTCACAAGTGTGGAGGTTGGTAATGCACTCATATAAGGCTGTTAGGAACCGGCCGGTTTTAAGCATCATCGTCACCCAAAAATGTCATTTATTTTTGACAATTTTGCCACTTGCACCAAAGACCGTGATTTTGGGAAATATTTTCACACAAAGACACCTCCTTTTTAGAAAATTTGACCAAAATCTCACCAAGGACCCCTTCTGTTTTGAAACTTTTAGCAAATTTGTGCCAATAACCTATTATTTAGGGGCCACTGTATCTCTCACCCAAAGAACCCATATTTTTGCATGTTTACGTCACGAATGCCCCTCCTTGGGTTTGATGTGTGCATCATTTCATGTGAGTCCTACCCCCCCCGCGCACCGGGTTTATAGTTGACTCGCTGCTAGCTGAACACATCTGGTTACCACTGCCTGGCTGCAAAGACCATGATCTAGTAAAAAAATAATTTGATCCCCCCCCCGTATCTTGACCAAGATTAAGCTTTGTGCAGGCATATATTCAGATTTCTTGTCAATGAGGGCTCCCTTCATCAGGAATCGATGGGTCTATGTAGGTAAATGACCAAAAGGACATTAGAACTGGTTTTCCTGAAAAGATTCTATCCATATTTGATTATATTTTAATGCTATTTCTACTCAGTACCACAAAAAACATGGTTTATTCCCTTCGACATTTCCACAGATATCATTGGATAGCACAGTACCTTCTACAAACACACATGAATTTGGAGGGTATGAAGCAAGTAGCCCAACCGTCTATAATAGAGTTTTTAAAGGTAATTTTGAGAAATGTGATGCAAAGATGTCATGTCTAGATTCATGACATTGTTAACTAGTTTCAGAGTCCCTGTGTCTATATATGTTTATACCCACTAACCTGGGCTTGCCGTAAGGATCAAAAATTTTGGGTGGACTACTTTCTTGATGGCATCTGGAAAAAAAAGTGCTTATAAAATGTTGAAATGCACTATTATCTTAAGAAAATTGATGTGACAATTTCATGATTGACATGGTATTAGATTGGTATGTTTTCTCCAAACTTAAGCGGGCATTTTTGGACAGTGATTTTGAGGGAAAGGAGGAAGGAAAAATTAGCTAAGCGGTTCATTCAATTTTACATCGTTTGCAAATTACTAGCCTTTGGCGATATTTAGAGAATATTGGTTGCCGGCTGACATCGGAAGTTTGGGATGTAACGAAAAAATTTCTTGGTATCATATGTTCAAAATTTGGTTTTATTTGGTGGATTTCAGCTGGTACTTAATGGTGATGTTGTGTTTTTCCTCTGTGAGAGTTTTAAAGGTGAAGAAGAAAAGAAGAACCAGATCAAAGTTGCCATTTTTCCAATGATATGTGTTCAGGGCGTTCAGTGGTGTGCAACCTATAGAGACAGCCAATGATCATATGTCGGTCTCATTTTTTTGAAGTTTTTGACTTTCAACCTAAGATTTTAATTGATCAATATGTAAGTCACTGTTTGCACTGAAAAAATGGGATTTTTTTTCATTTTAGCTGTACATTCATGTGCATTGGGACCTATATTCTTTACGGTAGGTGAGCTCAGTTAGTGATAGCATGACCTTGGTATGTGCTACCAACTCAGTGATGAATCGGAGCCTCCATGGTTTAATTGCATGTGTGGACCGTGGTTGGCAGAATACTAATTCATCCGCGCACTTGCATAGAATGGCCCCAGTGTTTGTCTAGAGTTATTGTACTGAGAAAGGGGGTATGGTGGAGTAGGCCTACCATTCAGACTAGCAAAAGATATCTGTCACGACCAAATACGAATGAAAACTAGTAAAAGATTAGCTTGTTCTGGCTTGTCCCGACCATGGCATGGGGGGCACTCAACATTGTGGAGGTAATGACAATAAGGCTGTTAGGAACCCGGCTCTGTTTTTTTAAGATCATCGTTCACCAAAATGTCATATTTTTGACAATTTGCCATTTCACTCCAAACACAAGACGTATTTTTGGGAATATTTTTATTTTCACACAAAGACACCTCTTTTTAGAAAATTGAACAAAATACACCAAGGACCCCTTCTTGATTTGAAACTTTTAGCAAAGTTGTGCCCCAAATAACCTCTATTATGGGCATTTGGCTATCATCTCAACCAAAGACCCAATATTTTCATGTTACAGTCACGAATGCCCTTGGGTATTGCGTGTGCCATCCATTTCATGTGGTCCTCCCGCCCAGCAACGGTTTAATTGCGTACTCGCTCGCTTAGCTGGAAAACATCCTGGTTACCACTGATGGTGCAAAGGCCATGATTTATAAGTAAAAAAAGCTACATTACCCCCCCCCCGCGTATCTTGATCAAGATTAAGCTGTGTGCATGCATATTCTAGATTCTTGTCAATGAGGGCTCCCTTCATCAGGAAATCCTAGGAGTCATGTAGTTTTTAAATGACAAAGGAAGCTAGAAACTGTTTTCCTGAAAAGATTTATCGCAATTTTAAGTTATATTAATGCATATTTCTACTGCCAGTACAAAAAAAAACATGTTTATTCCCTTCGACATTTCCACAGATATCATTGGATAGGCCTAGTACCTTCTACAAACACAACATGAATTGGAGGGTTGAAGCAAGTAGCCAACTGTCATCATTTAAAGAGTCTAAGGTAATTTTGAATGAAATGTGATGCAAAGATGTAATGTTTAGATAATGACATTTTTAACTAGTTCCAGAGCCCATTGTGTATATTTATAGTTATACACCCCTAAACTGGCTGCGTCGTAAGGCTCAAAATTTGGGTGGACTACGCTCTTGCATGGCATC
This sequence comes from Ophioderma brevispina, assembly GCA_023653785.1. Classification (NCBI taxonomy): domain Eukaryota; kingdom Metazoa; phylum Echinodermata; class Ophiuroidea; order Amphilepidida; family Ophiodermatidae; genus Ophioderma; species Ophioderma brevispina. The sequence goes on along the minus strand of JAMKCH010024845.1, from coordinate 6,939 downwards.
TGGAAAAAGTGCTTTAAAAGTGTCTGCAAATGCACTAGTTATATTAAGAAAGTGATGACAATAAATTTAATGAATTGACATGGTTAGACTGGTATGGTTCTCTAAACCTAAGCGGCATTTGGACAGGATTTGGAGGAAATTACTCGCGGGGTCATCAATTTACATCGGAATTTTGCCCCCAAAATTACTAGCTTTTGCGAATATAGAGAATATATGGGTTGCCGGTTTGACATCGGGCCAAGTTTGGTGAGTCGTAACTAAAATTTCTCTGGAATCCATATGTTCAAAAATTTGGTTTATTTGGTGATTTCAGCTTTGCACTTACGGGTGATTGTGTTGTTTTCCTCTGTGAGGAGTTTTAATGTGAAAGAAACATGCTCACGTTGCCCTTTTTCCCATAGACACTGGGATATGTGAGTTAGTGGTGTGAAACCTTGATCATCTGAAAGTGCCTCCTAAAGTTTAGAGGAGTTATGCCGACAGAATTGTAACGATCTTCTACAGGCGTTGAAAAGGCACTAATAAGTTTCAATGCATATTCAACAACGACACATCAATCCTTTATGGGAGTGTACACTGTGACTCTATATTGGTGCAGTGTATCAGCAGTTCAGTAGGCCGAAACAACAGTGATGTACATGAAAGTGCGGAAAGATGCACCCATACAGTTCCTGCGAGCCTTTTCTGAGGAGATTGGCGGCGAGAGGGACTGGCGTCTTGGCAGCGGATGTTTGGTGTGTGATGGCAAGTAATCAATTTCTAAAGCCTCGAAGGAATCAACAGCCATTCCAAGTGCCGTATCATCTGAGTAGGAATACTGCGAACAATCTCTCTTTGGCATTTTGAGGATGTAAATGTTGAAAAGACGGTGCCAGGACAGAACATGGTGGCGACACCATTTCGAAGTTTGCGCTTCTACTGAATTACCCATTGATGTCTCCAGAACAAAAGATCTGTCTTGGATGAGCAGCATTATGAACTTGACACGCTTGACATCAGGGAAGGCTTTGAGTAGCTGAGGTAAGAGACCTCGATGCCAGAATGTATCGTACGCAGCAGCTGGATCTATGAAGACTGAAGACTTAAGTATACCAAGCGTCACAGTATGTAGCAAATAACTGGTTCTATAGTTCTCCGATGGCAAGCTGAATTCACGAATTGTTGGGACAATATGTACATATCTATAGTAGATAATAGTAGTCGCCCGATACACCAACATGACACCGGAACCGATGAACAAACTGACAGCGTCTGCCTTGCGATAGCTAGAGGTGTTGAATACAATTCCCGTTCTGTTATTGCTTCTGACCGGCTCGTTACGGGATGGGGAGTTAAGGAGTTGAGAATGATCAGGCTTAGGGGTTAAATGTTTGATCCACCCCTCAGCTATTGAGTGGTATTCTGGTACTGTAACAAGGCCTAAGGACACTTTAAAGTTCTTAATGTGATTTTTGATATATGCACCTTATAAGGTTGTACTCATGGAAGATGCCCCAAGAGGGCTGCGCAAGTACGAATGTGAGCACAAAGGATCAATTAATAAAGGAGAAGGGCACAGCCTTGAAGGCAATATTCTCTTTATTATCGGGCATATGTTGCCAAGTTAAGACATCAGGAGGTGACTTTAGCTAAGATGGACAGAAACTTCTTACGATGGTGGGGCATGCCTATCTAGCTGGGTTTTTTCGTAACCACGTCAAGGGGAAGATAAACCCCAGTGTGAAATTAATTAAAAATTACTAAAATTAATAACCGTTATTCTTGCCTAATAATAGCTGTCCCGTCCTTGAAAGAAATAAAATTCAACCTCATTTTCTTTTCCCCAATATCAGTGACCAAGGGATCCACATAGATAGAGATAGGACCATTTTTTGAAAATGGCCTAGCAAAACACCCATTTAGGCCGCTTTCTCAATTATTACGGTGTTAAAATGATGGGGATGTGTTCATATTTCAAAACTATAATGTAAATGAGAATAGTTAAATGTTAGTGCACATTTATAATATTTGATATTAATTACTATCATTCATCAGTACGTATATTTGTCACATGCCAAGGTGCAATGGCTTCCAAAAGTTGCAGCTGGGACAAATGACTGAAGCTGAGGGATTCCCTGGTCCGGCTGCCACCAGATAAATAGGAATGAACCTTAGGGTTTTGGCCTTTCTAAATTGTTTTTAGATTCCTGTATGTTTTAGGCTCTCTATTTGTATTTCTATATGATTGGTTGTAAAAGTTAGGAAAAAGATACAAAGGTGGTCTTTTTTGGTTAGCTATAGTTTTGGGCCCTCTAGAAAATGGCTTTTATTAGATTCTTTATGCCTTAAACCTAAGTATAGACACTAATTGTATTTCTATTTGCATATTAAGTTTTGATACAATAGAAAATGGTGGCCATTTTGGACGACATCTTGATTGGTGTACTTGTAAGTTTTGAACTTCAAAAATAATGATTTCATTGATTCCTTGTGCTTAAACTATTGTTCGGACCACTTTATTGGATTTCCAACTGTCTGGTTGCAAAGATACGATAAAATGGAAAATGGCGCCATTTGACCGCCATCTTGATTTGGGCCCTTGTAGTTTTGCCTCAAATAATGACTTAAGTGTATTCCTTGTGCCTTCAAAACATGTGTTTGAACAGTTTATTTGGATTTCCAAAATGTCTGGTTGCAAAGATACGATAAAATTGGAAAATGGCAGCCATTTGACCACCATCTTGAATTTTGGAAAGAGCTCCAGGGGGATTTTTGGGGACTTTTAGAATGTAGCTACTTATATTCCTGGACCTAGTCTGAAAAAGTCAGCTGTTATGGCTATTTCCAGGTTTTAGCGTATATGATCTTAATGCTCTGGGACTAAGATATCCTTTGAGAAACACTTATTCTCAAAATTCAGCTGATCTCGATCTTGCGGTTGTATTGGGAATGAAGGTAAAAATACAGAGCAGACTCAGATGGTTTGTGAGAAGAGACATAGATGTAGCCCTATTCCAGAGAAAGGTCTACATCATAAGATCAGTTCTCGAACCTAAAATTATTAACATTGTATGCCAATTTCCTTACAAATACTTAATTACACCCAAACCGATTCCAAACACATTCTATAATTTTGACAACTTTCCTTAAAAAAAATCCAAAATTATGAAAACAAACGGTGCGAGAAAATCCGTTTTCCCCTAACAAAAACATTACTTTTTAAGTTGAATGTATTATTTAATTAAATTCAATATATAAATAGTCAAATAATTCACAAAATAGTAATCGAACACTAAATAAATTAACAGGTAGTGTGCCATTAGCATTTTCTTATATACTCTGGATTTTCCCTGGACAAGGATGGTATTATAAATTTTTAAGCATTTTCTCTGAAGTCCATCGACTCTTTTTATGTGGCAGTAAATACTTGTTTATCGGAGATATATGGACTATCCTATATGTTAATTATGCTAAAACACATACAGTTTAAATTTATGTTATGCACTACATACACGACTACCGCCATTCATCATTAGAGTGAACAAGGAAAGTGTTACTCTCTGAAAGCCTAAGGTGAGCAACTTCAGCTTTGAGTAATGGTTTAATTTCACTACCATGGTTTGTTGTTATATTATTATTGTTAAAATTATTATTATTAGTATTATTATTAAGCCTGTTGTAAGCAGGTTAGGGGAAATTGGCGATTGTTATGCACTAATTAAACGTTTTCCCTCAACTCCAAATTTGACCCCTGTACAGAAACTGAAATTTTACCCTTTTCTTTGATTTTTGCTGTTTTAGATTATAACCTGAACTTTAGCTGTAAGATAATACAAAACTTACTTTTCTGAACCTTATGGTTAACAATAATTTGGTACACTTTTCACATGATTGGGTCAATTTTAAAATGTTTGACCCAATGTACAACTTTGTCTTGGCCCCTCCTCCTTAAGGCATCAGTTGGCAAAGATTATATTGCGTTTTCAGGGGTTCCTGTCCAGGCGGTCCAACATATTTATCACTCACACCATTTGTACTTTGATGTGTTACAAATGTCTGCTAGCTCCCATGGGTATATGTAGTAGTAGTATGTAGAGTAGTATGTGAGTAGTAGTATGTAGTAGTGAGTATGCAGTAAAGTGTATGTAGTTAGTGATATGTAGTAGTCGTATGTAGTTAATAGCCATGTATAGTAGACTAGTAGTAAGTATAGTGTATTAGTAGTAGTAGTAGTAGTAGTATAGTAGTATAGTAGTAGTATAGTGGTAGTATGTTGTAGTAATCTGTAGTAGTCAAGTATGTAAAAGTGTAGTATGAAGTAGTATAGTATTTAGTAATCAAGTCTGTAGTTTATAGTATGCAGTAGTAGTAGTATTGTAGTATGTATAGTAGTCGTATAATGTAAATAGTAGTAGTATGTATACTATGTATAGTAATAGTATTTAGTCGTAGTAGTAGTAGTAGTAAGTAGTATTATGTAGTAGGATTAGTCTAGTAGTAGTAGTAGTTAGTAGTAATACGCTAGTGGTGGGTTGGGGAAATTCGCCTTCTTATGCACTATTAAATACGTTGGGGGACATTTCGTTTCCACTTAACGTATCCTTTGTTTTGTGCTTATTCCGTCAAAGAAAGAATAATTTAGCAAATTAAAATAATCCACTATACTAATACAGGATATGAATATGCATTCATATAGCCTAAATAATATTCCAATTTCCTCCTAAGTGTCAATCTAAGTAATTATTATTATTAAAATAATATTTTTTTAATATTTCCCAATATTTACCTTTTGACTTATTTGATATAGCTGACCCCATTTTATGTAACCGCAACATTTTGAGGTCAAAGGTCATGCAGGAGTAATTTGAACTTATTGCAAACAAAATAATCTACATCTTCATAATTTGTCACTCTATAACCCATATACTGTGTACACATGATTACTGAGGCAGGGCACCCTCGACATGTAAAATGTCAATCTAGGGGTAATTTTTCAGTCACTTGTTAGGGTCTATAAATCAATGGATTTTAAGAAAATTGGAAGGAGTGATCGAGCTTTGGAACTTCCTTTTATACATGTGAGGCAAAGGGGGATCTTTTTGGGGTCATGTGGGTTAGGCGTGGACATAATTACGCACTACTCCATCAGAGTGCTGCTTCAATAATGAGCCCCAGAAGTGTTGGAGATTTCTGCGTTCTTCCATTGTTCGGCTGGGATGCTCTATTTCCTAATGGATCGAACATCCTCCTGAAACATGAAATCATGCAGGAATCGCCGCCATGAAAAGTTGTATTACAACCTTTTTAGGTCACCAAATGGGCAACTCAGTCTAAAGCGCAAACTCGGAATGGTGTCCCACAAGGTTCTGTCCTGGTCACCCATCCCTCTTTCAACATCTACGTCTCAGATCTGCCAAAGGGAGATTGTTCGCATACTCCTACGCAGACGACCGGCACTTGGAATAGCTGCTGATTGGCTTGAGTCCTTAGAAACAGTGTTGCATGCAGAAAGACTAATCACTATAAGCCAATCTTCCACCGATGGCACTTGAACTCACAAACCCAAGACCGTCAGCTCTGTGTTCCACCTTGCAAATCGATGCGAAAAAGGAGAACTAAACATCACTCTAGATGGAGAAAACTGCAACATACCCAACACCGAAGTACCTGGCGTCACAATGGACCGCATCCTTACTTTCAAATCACCACCCAAGGCAGTGCTGCCAGACGCAGTCTCGTGTCAACCTCCTCAGAAGCTCGCGAACTGGATGGGGTGCATCCGTTGACACCTTACATACATCAACTGTTGCCTAGGCATACTCCACCGCTGAAAATGCTGCACCAGTATGGAGACACAAGATTGATGTCGTTCTGAATGATGCAATGAACTTGTTAGTGGTTGCCTTTTGCCCGCGACGCCTGTAGAATACACTTCAATTCTGTGGCATAGCTCCTGCAACCTTAGGAGGAACCTTCAGACGACAAGCTCGCAAGAAATGTGATGCACATGAGTAACTAGTACCACCACCAACACCCTTGAGGATCAGAGAATTCACGGAATCATTGGGGGGGGCCTACCCAAATCCATGACACTGCAGTCACAGCCCTATCGATCACTGGATCAATGACATGGTATGAGCAATGGTCATCCTCTACTTTTGACCTAAAGAAGTTTGTGGACAGCCCATTAGCAAGCCCAACGGATGTACCTTGATAGGAAAGCATGGGTCCAACCTCACGACTCAGAACTGGCGTTGGTCGTAAAAAGAACTTCCTTCACAAGATCGGAGTAGTACCATCACCAAACTGCGATTTGTGAGAGCCACAAACCATTAGCCACATCTAGATGACTGTGAGGTCTAAAGTCCCCAAGAGAATTCAGGCTGATCAACTGGATTGATGAAAACTATCAGTGTTAAAGACGGATCTTCCACTGTGATTTGGACTTGCACGAACGAACGAGGTCACCAAGTGTATTTGAAAATTAATTCCACAATTTACATAGGGGAGATTTATAGAAAGCAATAGGAAAACAAAACCTAAGCAATTTTATGCTTATATGTCATTCATATGTTGACCGGTTATTATTTAGGCTGCCAAATCTATGCATGTTAGTGTTATCAAGAGAGGTTCATTTCTCAATAAGAATTCTTTAACATTTCTCGGACTTGGACACACATTCCTAAGGAACGAGTGTATCTAGGACATGGAAAATAATTCCTAAGCACGGGTAGTCCGTCCAACTTCGGGCTTGGACAAATTCCTAAGGATCGATATTCCACCTGGGACTTGGACACTACTTTTCTTGGAATGTAGTCCACGCAAAACATGGACACAATCCCTAATGACACTTTTTTTCAAACTGGACTTGTACCCAATGACCCCCTTTTGTGCTGCTGTCCTAACCTATTATACCGGGCTATTACCCAATGAACTCCTTTTTAAATCTTTCAGTACTCA
>JAMKCH010024844.1:0-67077 GCA_023653785.1 Ophioderma brevispina | reverse complement strand
CTGACCCATCTGACACTTTTTTTTCTGCCACACTTTTCTGACACACTTATGAATTCAGAAACCTTAATGGAATAAACCTGTGCTTTATTCGGTGAGGGGTTTCTGAATTCATGTGTGTCAGAAGGGCCAGATTACAGAAACTCCTGTGATGGAAGTTTGTGATTCTCCCAATTCAGTCAGTGCAATTTGGGTGTTTCCGTAACCTGATCCATCTGGCACACTTTTTTCTGACACACTTTAATGGAATAAACCTGTGCTTTATTCCATGAAGGGTTTCCGAATTCACGTGTGTCAGGAACAAGAGTGTGTCATATGGATCAGATTCCGAAACTCCTGTGCTGTTAAATTTGATGATTCTTCCAAGTCAGTCAGTGCAATTTGGGTGTTTCCGTAACCTGACCCATCTAACATCTTGCGTAGGAATGCACACTAAAATGGCTATTTACAATGAGTAAACCCTAACTTGCTTTCTTTCGATCACACAAACTCTTTCTTTGAGCTATTTTAAACATAATATTCTTAAACAGCTGTGAAAATGTAAGCAATTTCATTGGCTGATGCCCGGGTTCAATTCGTTTAATTGAACCCAGGTAGTACGCGCTGCTTATTGAAGTTATTTTTAGATTGAAGCGCTCGCGTCACAAAGCGTTCTGCTACTTTCGCGCGTGCCTGCCTACGTTGCGTCTCGTTGCGTATGATCGTTGCGTTCAACGGGTTGTTCGATTGTTGTCACTGGGTGGTGGCAGTCGTTTCTTGTTGTATTTAAGCCGTAAAGCATCGAGAAATTGGGTTAAAGATGACCTTAGATGATAAAGCTGTTTAAGAATAAGAATAAAGGTATGATTTTGGGAACTGTACTCTCTTTACGACGAATTGAACCTGGCGACACCATTATTTTTGCGTGGAAGAACTCGGCCTACGGCCTCGTTCTTCCACTTAAAATAATGGTATCGCCTTGGGTTCAATTCCTCGTAAAGAGAGTACCGGTTCCCAAAATCATACCTTTATTTTCTAATTTAAATAATTGTATTTTTTTGGCTCATGGTCAAAGCTTGTGTTAAAGGTGCAATGAGAGATTTTGAGGCACCCAAATATTGTGTCATAATAGTAATTTCCAATAGATTAGACACTCAAAAGATTTCTTACCTTGTATTATGCTACAGAAATGTCTTAAAAGAGGGAAAAGGGTGATTTTGATTCGCTTATATTTCAATGTAAAACATTGTAAAAGTTGCTCCTAGATACAAAATTAGAAATTTCATAATTTTTGTACCAAAGAAACATTTCTCAGCTTAATCCTTTCAGATGGGTATATTTTTGATGGAAAGCTTTACATCAGGGCAAAAATCAGAACTTTCAATTTTTTAGGGACACCTGATATGCGAAATCTCTTGTTGCACCTTTAAGATTCTGGTAAATGAAAGTGGTATTAGAAATATCTCTTACCCTAAACAAATTTTTATGGCAGGGGTTCTCAATTATATTAGCTGAAGGGCCAGAGAATGCCAAATATGTTTGAAAATTCCCTACTTGAGGGCCAAATACACCTGAATATTTCCCTTTATATTTTAGAGCAAGTCGGGGGCTAAAAATCTATGTCTGCGGGCCACATTTGGCCGCCTATTGAGAACCCCTGTTTTATGGGGTCCTCTCAATATTCCGAAGGTTCAATGCTCGGAAGGCTCCCTATTCTAAGGTTCATTTTTCTGAACATGTGCATGTACTTTGCATTTGTTTTTTCTGAATTCTTAAAAAAGGTTCTCTATTCCAAAAATATGATTTGTTATTCTGAATATTCAAAAGGGTTTACTATTCCAAAAAATTGGAAAGGGTTCCTATTCCAAATTTATAAAGGGGTCTGCTTTTCCAAATATAAAATGAGGTTCGCTATTCCCATTTTTTTAAAGGGAACAATTTTGAAGCAGACAATTATAATAATAAAGTTTTAGTTGGGTTGAGGGTTAGGGGTTATGGTTAGCATTAGAGTTAAGGTTGAACTTAGATAGCAACCCTCTTTTGAAATTCAGAGTAGAGAAAATAGTGAACCATTTTCAATATTCACAATAGTAAACATTTTTTTTTTTAAATATAGGAATTTGAAAAACCTTTTTCAGATTTGAAATAGCAAACCCTTTTTAAAATTCAGAATATTGAAGCCTTTCAAAATTGTGGAAAAGCAAACCCTTTTTAAGATTCGGAATAGCAAATCTTTGGAATATCGATTCTTAGGAATAAGAAACCTTCTGAATACCTTTCGCTAAAGGATGGGAATGTTGTTAATTTGCTCACCTATTTTTACATCACACTTTCAAAGTATGTTGAAAGATACACAACAGTTCTTCAGGGGTACTGTGAAAGTAGCTGTTAAGGAGCCACGGAGAAAACCCCAACATCATGGGTTACCACATCGCCGGCCGCAAACGTGGGAGAGTAATCATCCCACTGGTACCCACGCAGTAGTGCTAACCACTGTCACCCATGCTGGAAGACCTGCATGGTGTGGGTTTACTCCAATGCAAATGAGCTCGGAGCTTGTGTGTTGATTATAGTAATTTTTATCTATTATTTAACATTTTAGTCACAGTTGTTATATATTTTACACAAATTGCCATATATAGGGGTTTTTGGTGATGCTCAACTCAATATAGATGTTACTTAGTTTTGAAAATGATCAGAAAGTCGTAAACAACAATGGAATGTTTGGCGCCTTCTATTGTCCAAAGTGTTGCCTACTAGGTAGCCGGTAGGGGAGTACCTGTGAAGGTACTCCCGTGGAGTAGCTGCAGAGGTACTCCATTACTGGTGGCTAACATGGGTACCTGGCAGTCACCTAGCAGGCAACTGCAGAGTATACTATAGGATTGGTACTGCTTAGTAACCATAGCTGCTATCCACCCAGTGACTTGTGTACTTCACAAGTACTTAGTTGTAGGTACTGCATCAATAATGCATCAAGGGGGTACCCTTGGAGTAGAGCTAAGAGTACACGTGGAGTAGCCTAAGCTCTGGGTTACACCGTGAGTAGGAATCTTGCTGTGTAATGGTGGGTTCATACTTCATCAGCAGACGTCTGCCGACGCTAATCTTTCAAACATGCTTTGCGCACCAGATACATGAACATACGCGTTGCGTAAAGAGCATGTTCGAAACGCTAGCGTCTGCCGATGAAGTATGAACCTACCTTAATGGAACCTTCATGAAGGTCAACCCTGGTCTAAACCTGGGTTTAAAGCAGTAATGTAGGCAGCCTTGTCATTCTGAGGGGGAGAAAGCCTGGTCCTGATCAGGGGAAAAGTTGAAATTTGAACTACTTAGTTCTTAGACCTTCATATTACTAGCACAACGCTCTTGCCAACTGAGCTATCAAGATAGAGGAGTGATCGATATCATCTATAGGTGTTACGTCCTTCGCTTTCCTAGTGGATAGGATCAGAATGGTATTCCTTCGCTTTCCTAGCGGATAGCATCAGAACGGTATTCCTTCGCTTTCCTGGCAGACAGCATCAGAATGGTATTCCTTCACTTTCCTAGCGGATAGCATCAGAACGGTATTCCTTCGCTTTCCTAGCGGATAGCATCAGAACGGCCAAGGGCACAGAGGTTTTTTTTTCAACACTAACATGCACTGGCCATCTCCAGGGAAAGATTAATAAATATACATTGGCGGGTGTCTGATTTTGCATGATTTTTCATCAAAATTGCCCAATTTTTCAAAAGAGGCAATCTATGTCACTGGTTTAAAGTTAGAATCCCCTTACGAATACCAACCTTTACAAGAATTATGCAGTGTGCAATTAAGATGGCCCCACAACTGTACCTTAAAGTCTGACTCAGAGATTTCTGAATATAATTTTTTAATATATTAATTAAAAATATTCAACTAGAACTAAAGATAGTCACCTAGAATGATCAATTCCAAAGTTTGAGATGAATCTGAATTTTTGTTTTCATGCAGTAAACATTTATGTGTGTATATAACAGTGCCATAGGATACTGTGTATAACAAAATTTCCGGATTTTTTAAACAAAGATGTGATTTTCTATATGAAGGACTTTGATTTGAGCTTAGCTATTTCACACAGTGATTAGTATATGGACAAGCATTATGTACATGCAAAAAACACAATTTGTTTGAAAATTGAGGGCGCCCTCATTGGGAAATCTCTGAGTCGGCCTTTAAGTACCTTAAGAAATATATAACAGATTACAGATACACAAATATACAAATCAATTAAGGTGAATGATAAAAAGTATTAAAACAACAAAACATCAAAAAAGGCATTTACAATATCCTTATAAAGTTTTGCTGAATAATTAAGCAAAACAGGAGTAGCGTTAAATCGTCAAGACACAATGCTTGGCTTGTCGAACCGGTCTACTTAGCATTCACATTCATACTTTTTGTATGCCTGTCAACATTACAAAGATTCTGTCGGCGTGCAACTTAGACTGTGAAGCGTAAACACACACACACACACTTTTTTTACATATAGAAAGCTCTGATTTACACAGGGTATTGACGTAAACAGTCCTTAAATAACCTCCCTTTTGAAAAAAATTCTACCGCTTTCCTTACTGATATGTGCCTATGTGACATATAAGTAAGCGTCTTCAATTAACACTCATTAAGGAGAGAAAGTTTGCGGGGGAAAAACATGAGGGGAAAAGAGAATTGTGAAGAAAGTTTGAAAATAACAGAGTCTGGAAACCAGACTCTACCCACCGTACACAATCGGTTTAACCTCCCTTCTACAGCCTATTGGATGACGCGGTGAAAGTGAATGATGAGTTGAAATCGAGTAACTTATTACCCTGTTTTATGAATTAGATTAAAACGTTCAAGAAGGTTGGAAAAAGCAAAAATGTGCGGAAACACCAGGGGAGAAAAGAGTGATGTGTTCACACGTAATCAAGATCAGTTGAAGGATCAAGACTATTAAAGTGGAGGAAAACATAGACCGTCTAACGGTGCGAGGGCATTTGGCATACTGCTTAGATTGGAAGTGCTATTAAGGAAAACAATGACTAGGTGATGGTGTTTGTTAACAGTACTAAATTGGGTCTGTATAAAATTTTTACACAAAATATGTCTTCTAAATGAAGAGTTAGGAATCTGCGTATAGTTATTACAATTTCAGGAATACTACTTTGAAATTAAGCTCATGTTTTTTATTGAAACGGGTTTATATATATGAATTCCTTTTTCTCATAATTGTTATTGTTTTTGATTTTAAAAAGAAGAGACCTAGGACGCAAGGGAACTCCGGAGGGGGGTTCTTCAATCTTTTTTGGGGTAGGTTATGTGTCCTAACGGATTTAAAAATTGAGGGGCTCCGGAGCTTTTGGTCAGTGGCTTTTGAGATGGCTTACCATATAACCCCTTCAACCCTGGTAGGATATGTATTGGCTTATAAAACATAAGTCAGTGCTTTTAAGATGATTTCCATTGTTAACCCCTTTCAATCCTGGTAGATTTTATATAGGTTATAACACACAAGTCAGATAGCTTTTGACATGGCTCCATCTTAACCCTTTAACCCTGGTAGATTCTGTATAGGTTATAACACATAAGTAAGTGGCTTTGAGATGGCTACCATCTTAACCCTTTCATCTGGTAGATTCTGTATAGGTTATAAACACTTAAGTCAGTGGCTTGAGCGGAGGTTCCATCTTAACCCTTTCAACCCTATTAGATGCTGTATAGGTTATGATAAGAAGTCAGTGGCTTTTGACATGGGCTTCCATTCTTAAGCCCTTTCAATCCTAGTAGTTCTGTGTTGTAGGTTATAACACATAAGTCAGTGGCTTTTGAGATGGCTTCCATCTAACCCTTTAAACCATGATGATAGATTCTGATAGGTTATAATACATAAGTCCGTGGCTTTTGAAAGGACTTCAATCTCAACTCGTTAACCCTGGTAGATTCTGTTAAGGTTAAACAATAAAGCAGTGGTTTTTGAGATGCTTCCATCTTAACCCTTTCAACCTGGTATGATTCTGTTGTAGGTTTTATAACACATAAGTCAGTGGCTTTGAGATTGGCTCAATTTAACCCTTTCAACCCTGGTAGATTCTGTGTAGGTTATTAAACACATACGTCAGTGGCTTTTGAGATGGCTTCCATCTAACCCTTTCAACACCCTGATAGATTCTGTGAAGGTTATAAAACACATAAGTCAGGGCTTTGAAGATGGCTCATCTTAACCCTTTCAATCTAGTAGTTCTGTATAGGTTATAAAACAACGTCAGTGGCTTTGAGATGGCTCCATCTTAACCCTTTCAAAACTGTATATTCTGTGAAGGTTATAACAAATAAGTCAGTGGCTTTTGAGATGGCTTCCATCTTAACCCTTTTAACCCATGGTAGATCTGATCAGGTATAACACTAAAGTCAGTGGTTGTTGAGGATGGCGTCCCATCTTAACCCTTTCAATCCTGGTAGATTCTATATAGGTTATATAAACACGTAAGTCAGTGGCTGTTGAGAGTGGCTTCCATCTTAACCCTTTCAAGCCTGGTAGATTCTGTAGAGGTTAAAACAAATAAGTCAGTGGCTTTTGAGAGGGCTTCCTCTTAACCCTTTCAAACTCTGTACCAAACATTTGCTCATGATAGCATCAACACGCACCATTAGATCAAATGAAATTTGGATATGTCACGTGTGTTACAACGCAAGAATATGAGGTATCGATTTTACACAAATACGGTTCCGACTGAATGAGTGAATGTTTGCAGAGTCCATGGCAATGCCATTGAAAAAACATCTCCAATTTTTTTTAATGTGCAAGTTTTGGGGAAGGGGTTTTGCATCTTCGGGCATTCTATCTCAGCCATTTTGCTATGAGAGTTACAAGCGAGGTGTTACATGAAAGAGCAAGACCATGGCAACAAAATGTATATTTCAAAACTTTCAAACATAATCAGACTTTGACACAAATACTGATCGAAAAACAAGATATACTTTTGTGCCAAGTGATCTGTCATGCCCCAAAATGTAGGGGTACGTGCATATCAGAAAAACAGATTTCAATAATGCTATTTTTACCCACTACACCAAAACAAAATTATTTTTTCAAGCCTGATTTATTCCTAAGTGTCAGCTAGGCAATCTGCATTTTATTTACTTCCAGGCACCATTCAGGGATCATTCCCATTGTCGTTAGATAATGAAGTGACTCGAAGAGTTCGATCTCAATCCACGTTCTTACATCATCCTTTTCTCCTCCGTCCATAGATCAGAAGTTATCATTCACAAAAGTATGATATATACGAAAATAAACTGCCTTTGTAGGAATTGTATTTGACCCAATCAAAATTCACAATTTTTTATTCAAAGCACTTGATGTTATCTTTTTACTAAAAAAATAATTTTTTTAACCAAATATTTATTTCTTGATAAGTGAATCAATAATTATAGAAGAGAAAGAAATACAATTTAAAAATTTAAATTACAATTTTTTTTAATACTTTTGTATTTCTATTCTAAATGCTCTCTACTAGTAGTCTTTTAGTGAAATCCCTCATGCTAAAATATTAAAGCGACGCATATTTAAAGGAGTACTCAGTACTATACTTGCTCCCACTACTAGTACTAGCACCATCAAATTTGAAATGTTGGTATCATTAAAACCTTCCATTTTTTCATTTTATTCACAACAAATTTGGCTCATGCAGGGATGCCGATGAGTATCACTAACAAATCCTGAAAATTGAGAAAATAATTCTGAAAAAATACACGAAAGGACTCATACACTGGGCTGAAAATAAATAAAAATATAAGAAGCATTCAATAGCCATATCATAGGCCGGGGTCACATGAATTACGACATGCCAATTTATTGTAGTATTACTACAATATTTGGTACGTGTGACCACAAATTTTCGTCAGCGTATTGTAATCGTGTCGTAATTGGTTAAGGATGAACATTTTCATTGTTGTGTCGCATTTATTGTGACACGATTGTAATAAATTGGGAAAAAAACATGTGTGACCCCAATGTCGTCGTTGTATACGAAAAAGCCACCAACCATGACAGCGACCTTCCCTTCGCCCAGCTCCACCTTCCCGGAAATTGCTCCTTGACCATAGCAATGCATACCCTGGCGAGTCAACTTGAACTGCTGTATCGCACGTGTTGAATTGAATCAGATAAGATTCCTTTACAACATCTCTCTGATTGAACCAAGTCCGCGAATTTTTCACTTATTGCATTTACTGAACAAATATTTCACTACAATGGCTTCAAGGTGTAAATTAGTGTAAAATTTGCTCATCTCTGTTATAGGCATAAGAAAATCTGTAAGCATTTGTTTATTTATTTTTCCCAGTATTTTTCCAATCGTCTTGTTTACGTCTCATTTGTTTATTCCCTGGTGAACTTGCATGGGTCGCCATCTTCGTTCCCACGTGTTTGCCCAGGCTTAATAAATAAGCCAAAATATTATTAATTAATTAGGTAAATATGGATTAACCTAATCACATACCTCTCTTAGTTCTAATCTGTCCATTTTAAATCTGAATTTTGATTTAATATTTTGAAAAATTTGGATCATTGATCTAAATATGCGAGTACGAACGCCCTGATGTTGACACCGCCGTAGAAAATCCAACGGGAAGTAAGTAACTTAGTAACAGTCTCAGCTGTGCTTCATGGGCCGCGAATTAACACGCCGTGAAAGAAACCTGATTTCTCAATGGCTCAGAGATGCTATATATAAATCATGGAAAAAAATTGAACCTGTAAGTGCGCTTTATAAGCGCATAGTGCATACCTTTATTAAACAATGCTGTTGCATGTTTGCCAATGTAATATGCCCCAAACGACGAACCGATGAACCTGACCATCGTTGCAGTCCCCCACCAGCCTAATATGATTGGACACAGTATACAACAAAATCGTATGATTAACTGCGTGCCATAGACACAAATTAAATGCGCACGATTACAATAAATGATACATGATGACCCCAGTCGTGTTACGACTTATTACAATCATGTCACAATCGAGTTACTATGACAATTTCCTTGTGTGACCCCGGCCATAGTGACTGGGTCCGAATTTTAAAAGCACAAGCTCTGCAGGTGCGCACGCATGCTGTCAGGCAGTGCTTTGTTTGCACGACATTGACGTCACATGTCACCTATATGCTGATCTGCAAGAAAAATGGACTTTGCACACTGTGTACAGAGGGTTAAAAGTCAATAATACTTTGACTCGAGGTAACCTTTCAACTGAACATCAATGTTTAATGAGGTGTCAAATTAAAGCACTAGTATATGAACCTCGATTTGATTTCATAGTTACGACCCCTACCTTTCTTTCCTTCTCTGATATCCCAATTTCAAATTTCCCCATGGAACTATCGCCCCCATTAGCAACACCATCTACTCACTAGTAGAGAGTAAAATTAGGTTCATCAACTAAATTTAGCAAAAAAATTTAATTTGGCACCTCATTTAACAAGGTGTGCACAATGTCTCGTTGGAAGTATTCAATTTAACAGAAGATTAAGCACTCACTGTGTATTAATCATGGAAATTAATTCCTTACTATACAAGAACATCATAAGGTGATATTTGCTATCTCTGTATTATGTGTGACTAAGTTGTTGTAAATGAAATTTATTTTCATCAAATTTTGCCTTGAAAAAACAAAACCTGTATTTCATGAACTGACCTGCTTTAGGATTTACTACAATGGGGGATTCTGGGCAATTTACACAGGTATATGGTAATCATGAAAGACATGCACTATCAGTCATTATTCGTCAATTTGCTGTACAGTTTTGCTTTTAAAGGGCCATGCATACGATCGCGAATAGCCTCAGCTCCAGAACACCAGACTTTATTGGAAGTGGTCAATACTTTGGAATCTGACAAAAGCTAATTTATTTTTCTCCCTTACCCCCGAGAAATCTTAGGGCTAAAGGATGTTTGGTTTTGATGTTATGAGCAAAAATGTGTTCCATTTGGTCGACCAGTATTATATAATTTTATACAGTACTCTATGGGGCAAACAAAATCACATTTTCAGCTCTCACATCAAAACGATTGAAATATTGTCACAAAACTTAACATATGGGGTTTTGCATATGAACAAACCAATTCTTTTGACCTTGGATGACCCCAGATGACCTTGAAGAATATTTTGTATCAAATGTGAATACACCCATGACCTTACAACCACTGATCTTGGATTACCCCACATGACCTTTGAAATGACCTGCATGCGGGGCTTTTGCCCCTCCCCCATTTTTCGTTTGTGGTTTTTTCTTTGCCCCCTATTTTCACCCCCAGGCCAAGAGAAAAATGAGGGATATTTTGGCAAAATTCGGGCGATGTGTGGCCAAAATTGGTTTTAAAACCTCCAAATATTTGTACTTTGCCACCCCCCCCCCCACCCCCAGAATTGCACTTTTTCCCCAAAAATTTCACTTGGCCCCCTGTTTACCCCCCCCCCCCCCCCCCAGAAAACAGGTCTGGTCCGCCACTGCTGACTAGAACCACAGTTTTCATAGCCATAGACACCCGCGCTTACGTGATTTGAACTTGGATGACCTGCACATGACCTTGAAAGGACCTTAAAAAATGTCGGCACTGAATGTTGACCACACGCACCAAGTTTCTTCATCCGCCTACAACTGAAAAGGTTGAAAAGCAATTGAACCCATTATGACTCATTGACCTTTGGACCCATGCCACATGACCCAACTTCGAACTCAATGCCCGTCTATATTGAGCGACATCTATGATGGTGAGATGACACCCATGACTTCGCTTAGATCAAGAGAATAATGGTATTTACAAGGTTCGGTAGACAATTTCACCCTATTTTTTGCACCTATTTGAAACTTTGACCCATGCACCACTTCCTATCCCAGTCATGCCCCGTACTTAGGATACATCTATGTGCGAATATGCGGACACACCACCGCTAGCCTTAGCTCCAAAGATACGACCCGTGGGGACACACACAACCCACGCCTCCACCACGGCAACGAGCATTTCTAATAGTCCCTTCACCAACAAGTTGGCGCGAGTGGTGACCAATAAGCATATTGCAAAGCCCTATTCAATACTGTGGTAAATATTGATGGTTAACCATCAATATTTTTAGTTTTAGATTGCTTCCCAAATGATCCGGGAAGCCATCTCAAAACTACTGACTTATGTGCTATAACCTATACAAAATCAACCAGGGTAGAAAAGACTCATCAAACTTGAGTTCACATACAAATTTCAACCACTTTTATATCACAACTAAGAAATGTGTTTTCATGAAAATTTACAAAGAAATGATATGCTTTGGGGGCAAATTGTAAAAAAAAATGTGGCTTTATTGCTAGAACGTTGACTTCTGATGGTAGATATACGGTAACACAAAAGCTATCATTTGACTTCAACACACCATTCATCCCCACAACTTCAAAGGTATTGTATTCACTAATAATTCCTCATTACAGACGGCTTGTGGAGCCTTCGATCTACTTTATTAGGCTGC
The DNA here is from genome assembly GCA_023653785.1 of Ophioderma brevispina. Taxonomy (NCBI): domain Eukaryota; kingdom Metazoa; phylum Echinodermata; class Ophiuroidea; order Amphilepidida; family Ophiodermatidae; genus Ophioderma; species Ophioderma brevispina. Next base: position 55,576 of record JAMKCH010024844.1, on the reverse strand, counting down.
CAATTTTCCTTATTAGGCAAGCATTTTTCCCTATTAGGTTAGTGTTTTTGACAGGTCATTCACACTTTTCTTATACCTGAATGGACCCCACTGGGGAAATTTTCAGAAAAACCGTCTTCTTTTTTAGTTTGCGAGCAAAGGTATACTGCTGCATACTAATATGCACTCTAAACCAACAAAGCCTATTTTTTATCTCATCAAAAATACTGACAGGTACTGTGTTTCTTTGCCAATTTCTTGAGGGATCTTCAAATGTATCAAATTTTTAATGCTATATCGATTTAACCCTCCAAATTGAAATGCTATAACCAAACAAAAATAATACAAAATAAAGGGGAAATTGTTTTTACCTTATTTTGTCTTGGTGATGTTAATTGCTTGAGTTGTTATTTACTTACTCCTGCTGCTACTACACTGCAAAAACTAGGGTGTTAAAATTTTTAACACCAAGTCGGTGTCAAGCATGTTGGTGTTAGTTTCTGGTGTTGAAATTTAGAATTTAACACCGTCCGGTGTTGCTGTATAATTTTAATTATACATTTGTGATCTGTTTATAATTTGTTAGGGGCAAGCAGTTACAATATAAAACAAAAAATAACAAAATCAATCATTTTCTACTAAAATGTTACAAATATAAATGTTAACACCAAAGTTTGGTGTTAATTAACACCATGAGGGAGTGGTCCTGTATTGACTCTAGGAGTGTTAAATTACACCAGTAGTGTCAATTTGGCACCCAGCAGTGTTAAAAAATAATTAACACTGACTGTGGTGTAAAATTAGCACCAAGCAGTGTCATCTAACACCAAAATTTGTCTTAATATAACACCAACATGGTGGTATTTAACACCGAAATGGTGTAAATCTAGTAACACCAATGTGTGCAGTCCCCTATTGATTTCAGGAAGGAGTTAAAATTAACACCCATGTTAAAGTAAACACCCCAGTTGTTGCAGTGTACTGCTGGTATGGTAGTACCAGTGGCGAAGTGATGTGGTGAGGATAAAATTAAATAACATTTGGTTTTTCATCCTGGTTTTGACCAAATTGGACTAATTTTCATGTGCTCTAGCATTTGGTCCTATTCAGCACTTGTTGGAGCAGATCACCACATAATTTGTTAATTTTGCTCTCTGCCTGGGTTCCCTCGGTACACCACTATAGTGGTGATAGCTCAGGAACTGTTAATGGTGATGGTGGTAGTAGAGTTTGTGGTGGGGGGTTTGTGTGCATCCGAGGGGGGCACTCAAGTTTGGTTTGGGTAGTAAATGTGGCTCTGAAAATCTGAAACTGGACCCGCGGCTATACCTGGGATGAAGGCTACACTCATTTTCAAAGAAAACTGGAACAATGCGAAGTCCAAATTTTAAACAAATATGCAATTTTTTCCTGAAATCTTTGGCAAATTTTGGAGAAAATTCTAGAAGAGTGCTTAACTGAGTGGATTGTGCTAGAAAGTGTATCACTGAACATCACTGAACTATAAGTGGCGCCCTACTGCATGTACAGGCAGGGAGAAAGTGCTATATCCATACAGAAAGCATGGGAACAATGGAGATGTTTCTAGAAAGCTCAAGACTCATGATGTAAGATACTATATTTAGCACATGACTCATAAAGACAGTACTAGATCCTTCTGGAGTTGTTTGAGAGGCTAAATAAAGCAATTGAGAGAGAAGATGCGGCAGAGTTTCATAACATCTTGCTCCAAGTTGATAGAGTCATCTTTTCATAGTGACAGTTTACACAAAGTCTCCTTAGTGGACATTGTCATAGTTGTCTCAGCTCCAATAGTTGTCGTCCGATTGTGTAGCCATCTTCGGTTTTGTATTTTTGCACTTTTGGACTTTATATTTAGTTGACCTCTGAGTCATTAGGGAGTCATTAGAAGCTGGATTTCTTCAGTATGGACAAGTCGTCCTTGGACATGTCCCACTATTGGAAATTGAAATTTTACGCTGGATTATTCACCAGGACTAGTTCTGCATCTCTATAGTAATCTTGTTAGCTGCAGCCCGCGCTGCGGCACACACCAGGTAGTAAGTCTAGTAGATTATTAATTAACAACAACTTTATTATAGATACCTAATTATTATTGATACCTTGATTATTATTGATGCTTTATTGTGATTAAAGTTAATACATGATCAAAATAAACACTTTGTTTTAAAATTTGAAATCAAGTTTACAGTGTATTGTCTAGTTATTCAGTAGTTTGAATCTGAAGTTTAGAGGTGGTTTTGGCCTTGGTCAAGTTGACCGTAACAATATATATCAAAATCAACCAAGAAAACTGCAATGCAACTGCATCCAAAAGTTTTCTGGGAAAAATTAAATAAAATTCTAATTGTTTTTTTATCCAAAGACGGACAATAACTATTTTAAAAGGGAAGTGGTTTTGAAGCATCAGGAAAAGGTTTAAGGAGAGTGCCTGCAGTTGTATTAATGGTGAAAAGACACCTAACCACAGAAAGAGTTGGTAAGGGGCCAAAGCTGGCAAGTTACAAGACTGTCTCTATAAGCCATACCTTTAACCTTTAACTCAAAGCTGAATCTTACAGTGTGTTTCTTTTGGGACAATTTTTCTAGTTTATACCAGAAAAGGGATTAAATTGGCTCAATAGAAACAGCCGTCCTACTGCATTTTCTTATTATACTGACGAAAGTTTCCACCGATATTTATCCATGTTTGGAAGGATAATGCCAGAGAAATTATCTGGTTAACGCCAATAGAAACATGTAGCTTTCCGATAGAGTGCACATCCCCCCGAAAGAACCCGTGTAAATTGATTGCCACCGTAATCTCAGACAATTAACCCCGTCCTGCCATAGCGGCATGCGATGTTTGAACGTTACAACGACATTTTTTGTCCATCGCACTCTGATCTTCTGATCGGGATAACATTTTGGCCACCGTTTTACGAATTCCAAACCTTTTTTCACGGTTTTACAATGCTGAAAATGCCCTCCCCTCTCGCGTTTTTGTTTGGTCAACAGAGGCAATGCAAAGCGTTAATTTCTGTATGGGGAGAGGGAGATATTCAGTGAATTTTGGATGGCAGTTTGGCGAGGTCACGACCCACAATACAAGGTGGTTGAATTGTGCAGCTGACTTTTAGCTGGTAAAATCACAGTCCGCTCAATAGAAACTTCGCACTATTGGCTATTCTCAGTATCAACCTGATAAACTTTTATCTGGATAAATACCATCTGTTCAATAGAAACACGCTATTAGTCAAACTGCAACCAATCCAAAACCCAGTTGACAGATAAAAGTCACACCATTTGTCTCTACAAAATCCCCCTTCTGCAAAAGTACCAGGGTGATAAAAATGCACTCCTTTTTCATTCAACCTGACATAGCTTTTTAATGGTATTGCGTTTTGATTTCCTCACATCCAGGGATGGTGCCAGGGGGGTGGCAAAATTCAGGAAAAACAGGGGGTTTAAGCAATACATTGTGTAAAAATTAGGGGTTTTTTACCTATATGAGGTAATCGTGTAATGTTTCACTCACCCCTCCTATGATTTTCACCCCTCCTATGATTTTACCCTGGCGCCGCCCCTGCAGCTCACATCCCAATATGAAACTAGATGTTTCAGGCTTATTTTCATACTAGGCAGTCCCGGGTTTTGCGATCACCTGGCTTGAATGACATGGCATCAGCAATCGATCCCACCAAGTTTCATGTCCATACACCAACGTTTACCCATTTGACCTTCTTTGACCCCAATGACCTTTGATCCACTAACCAATACAAACTCGGTCTTCGGATGGTCAAGGGGCACCCACCCACCAAGTTTCAAGAACGTGCGACCCTAGGTCTCCGAGAAATAGACACGGTCAGACACACAGACAGACAGACCACCGGTATTAAAGAGACATGAGGAGATTTCCAGGAAGAAGCGCCCCCAATTTTTCTCGAACCCCGGTTTTTTACATATTTGGAATGCTTACCAATGTATGAGATCACACCTGAAGTGAATATGCCGAATACGCCGTCTTATGTAATAAGATAATGATTTAGTACTTTCTGTCATGCACGACAGAAAGTCAAAGCATGGTTTCCTATGGGGAACGATTACGATAGCAGGCAAGTTCAAAACAAGGTTTGCGGTTTTCTTTTGCACCTGTTTGTCCAATAAACCTTCGAAACGTTCTTTTCATTCTACAACCGATCCAGTGAAATTTGAGAGAAATTTGTATCCTACAAAAATCTCCTCCTGTCACTTTAATATATAGATTGTTACCCCTAGGGCTCTAATATATCTATGCACCGATTCAAAGTTCACAGTATTTTTACCTGATTTATATATGTACATTGAAATTCCCACTAAAAATTCATTTTTCATTTATTTGAGTCACACACTGCTTGGCATTGCTCAATGACAAGGCCGCGCATTTCCCAGCAAAATTATTCTAAAAAGCTTACATCATCATTTGGCATTTTCTATTGAACATCCAGTATTTTACCAGTGAGATATTTCCCCAGTAAATAAATAGTGTACGATAGTGGAGAGAGGGTCATTCTACTGGAGCAAGCATTCGGGAAAATAGCCGACTTCAGTGAACCAAATGAAATATGACGGGTAGAGATTATGCACGGGTCAATGTCGCAGTGGATTGTGGATTGACCCCATGATTGATAGCACAGTTTCCGAAAGACCGGAAATTGACGCCACGTGATCGCAGCAATTAACCACCGTCCCAGCATGCGCAGCGATGTTGACGTTAGCAACGCATTTTGTCATCGCACTGATCTGCTGATCGGGGATACATTTTGGCCACCGTTTTACAAATTCCGAATTTTTGTTCACGTTTTTACAATACCGTACCTGAAAATGCACCTCCCGCTCCGGCGTTAGTTTGGACAGCAGAGGCAACGCAACTTAAAGCGTTAATTTCTGTATGGGGAGAAGGAGATATTCAGCTAATTTTGGATGGCAGCTCGGCGAGGTCACGACCCACAATACAAGGCGGTTGACTTGTGCAGATGACCTTTAGCTGGTAAAATCGGTCGCATTTTCCGGAACACGCTGCTCAATAGAAACTTCGCACTATAGTTATTCTCAGTATCAACTGGATAAACTTTTATCTGGATAAATACCGTCTTTTCAATAGAAACACGCTATTAGTCAAACTGCCACCAATCCATAAACCCAGCTGACGGATAAAAGTCACACCATTTGTCTCTACAAAATCCCACTTCTGCAAAAGTGCCAGGGTGATAAAAAAATGCACTCCTTTTTCATTCAACCTGACATAGCTTTTTAATGGTATTGGTTTTGTTTCCCGCACATCCAATTATGAAACTAGATGTTTCAAGCTTATTTTCATATTGTTACCACCATAGGGCTCTAATATATCTATGTATCGATCAAAGTTCACAGTATATTTACCCGATTTATATGTGTACATTGAAATTCCCACTAAAATTCATTTTTCATTTATTTGAGTCACACACTGCTTGGCATTGCTCAATGACAAGGCCGCGCATTTCCCAGCAAATTATTCTAAAAAGTTTACATCATCGTTTAGCGTTTTTCTTTTGAGCATCCAGTATTTTACCAGTGAGATATTTCCCCGGTAAATAGTGTACGATAGTGGAGAGAGGGCAATTTCTACTGGCGCAAACTGCATTCCAGAAAATAGCCGACTTCAGTGAACCAAATGAAATTTGCCGGGTAGAGATTACGCACGGGTCAATGTCGCAGTGCATTGTGGATTGACCCCATGAATGATAGCACAGTTTTGTTATATTTATAGGTATGTCTTTCCTTTACGTTTTTGATTCACACTATTTCGCCCAAAATTGATGTCCAGTTAAGCGAAATGCTTAGTTACTCATGATACTAATAAAGCTTTGTATACTTCAGCTCCGAGCATTATACACAATGAGCGCAGCATATTTTGATGACACTTGCAATCATTTCGGTGCTCCATGCATCAACCCATGTGTTGATCTCAATTGTAAGCCATTTTTAGTAACCGAGATATTTCCAGATTGCTCATGCTCATACCAACAATTTGACACCAATTTTGTCAAGATTGAAGCCATTTTGAAAAGTTGACCCCCTGTACAATGACCAATCAAAAGTTCAATGACCCGTTATCACATTTTCACCATATCTCTGGAACTAAACATCACAGATATGCCAAACTATATATTTTCTGATTCCTTATGATGAGTTGAATCATTTAAGATACTTTCAACTAAATTAAACCAATTTATAAGCCTGATCTGTTTAGATTCAAGATGGCTACCAAACGGACCTGTGGGACAATATTTGATTTTGGTAACATCAAAAATCTTTAAGAAGATGTCATAAAGATTCTAAAGATTCTAAAAATCATGTTAGAATTAGTTTTAAGGGGGGTGCATGGGAGCCCATATAATCTGCTAGACTATTTGTTCATGCACTTTAAAAGACCACCCAACATTGATTGGTGGGCAGGGGGCATCAAGTGTTAGGGTTGGTTTCAAGCTTTACATTGAAAGGTAGTACTTTTCTGTGTGATCTCTATGGTCCAATTAGGCCTTCAATAGATTAAAAAATTACCACAGGTGTGCCAAATAATTACGACCAGTATTTAAGTTAGGGATCCCATTACCATCAATAAATGTCACAAAAGCAGGAATGATTGTATAGTATTAAGTATATCTGCCTGGGTTTAAAAAAGATTCCACCACTGCCACCAAATGTGAACAACTGTGCAGTCAGGAAGGTGGAAAGTGCAGAGCAATTATAGCTTTCTATGAAACATTCCCATTGAGCCATAAACGAGATAGAATCTAGCGATGCTAAAAATCACAAAGTGCATCTTTGATCAGTGGTACTGTCACTGCCCACGGAACCTACTTTGATCAGTCTCCTATCTAACAACTAATAGAGGTAAATGTTGCTTAACCTTCTTGTTTTGCCCTGCAATCAAGCTACATTAGGGAAGGTTTTCCTCAAACTAGGCACAAACTGTATGTCTTTATCATTGTACATCTGTAGTGACATAGCTCTCTTACTTCCCATAAACCATGTCCCATTGATCTGTCTGCAGCTAGGCCTATGGTGTTTTTTCATTAACTCTTATAAATCACTCCAACACTTACACTGGCTACTTGTCTGCAGTGCTTTAATATGGGAAGGTCGACCTGATTTAACAGATCCCACCACTGCCACCAAATGTCATAAAACATGAACCAATTTGCCATAGAAGTGCCACCTTATAGGATTCGTTGCCCTAGCAATCGTTCCGACAAATCACAAGGCTTATAGTGCACGGAATTCAAACTTTTCATTATGTAACATGTGTCCTGTGCCCTGTGATTTGTTTGAACCGATTGCTGGGGCAACAAATTCTGCAGTCAGAGAGGAGGAAACCTCAGAGCAATATCTAATACTGAAAGTATTCACTATGAGCTTCAATACGCTCATCCACCAAGGACAAAGTTCAGTGGTTTGTACTTGTACATGCATTGACATGAACTGACCTTGTGTGATCTGGGTATGATATATCATACCCAGAAAGCAGGGGGTGTATTTTCTATATGCATTGGTGAGTGAAGGCTACTGAACTGTGCAAAGAGAATTGAGATTTTACTAGCTCATAGTGATTTCTTCATATCACATTAAGCCTAATTGTTTGACAGTAAGTCAGTAATGTCAGATGACATGAGCATATTCCAGTAGTGGTCTGACATAATAAGTAATGACAATAAGTAACTCAGATGTATTGAAACCAAAACGTTTGAGAGTACGGAGCATGAATAGGTGCCTGTTTGCATTCTTGCACATATTTTCGACTTGAGTATCCCATTTTAGATTTTCTTGCAACCAAACACCTCAAACTTCAGCAGATGAAACAAATGCCAAAGATGAGTCCCCAATTTTCAGGTCAAGATGAGGTGGTGGATTTCTCATGAAGCACACTTTGGATTGCTTGACATTTGGTGGGATTTAGTTTGAGCTAATTGGCCTCGGACCATTCCAGGAAGTCATCAAGATCAGACTGTAATTTACTTTCCTTGAACTGCCTTAAATTAATCCAACCAGCTGTGGCATAAAATTGTGTTTACAAAAGTATGATTCTAAAAATCTGAAGTTTTACAGTTTAATGATTAGGCATAGACTAACAAAAACAACAATGCCAATTTCAATGTGCATCTCAGTTATTTTAAGTGTTTGTCAGTTTTTATTTTGATACTAAAATGTTGCAATTGTCAACTTCTATCATAAATCTTTCAAGTAAATGAATTATCAACCGGGCCCATGCTCCTAATTTGGAAGAATATCACAGCTGTTTGAAAGTCTCTTTTATTACAACAAAACCAGAACAAAACAAAAAAATCAACGGCGACGAACTTTCAAAACTAATTTGGATTATTTATACCACTGACTTCATCCTGTGTAAATTTTTATGAAATTCATTGCAGGCAAATATGATTTTTCTTAAAAACCTAGTTTATCACGTCTCTCTATGAGGAATATAAGCAAATCAAAATTGTTTTTTTTTCTCTCTTTTAAGTCATTTCTGTAGTACAATACAAGGTAAGAAATCTATTGAGTGTCTAATCTATTTGAAATTACTATTATGACACAATATTTGGGTGCCTCAAAATCTCTTGTTGCACCTTTAAGTTTTGATCTTTAAAATATCAGTCGCACCACCTGATGAGCTGAAACTGCCTTTAAAGGCAAATATGGCAATTTAAGGTTAGATCCTTATTGACAAATTTGTAATCCCCCTCACAAAATGGTTTTTGGCTCTATTTAAAAAACAGTATTTAACTCAAATATGTTGTGGTCCTTTTGAGAGAGCCATTGGAGAAATTATACTGTAATGCCTGGCTGGCTGACTGAGAGGATACATGTGCTACAAAAGCAACAAATTGCCATTGTCAAAAAATCTGAATAATATACAAAATCAATCATTTATAAAATGCAACAGCAACAAGGTTAAAACACTAATATCTTTTGGAGCTTATAACCCTTTCCTCTCTGGTAGATTACCAATAGTGTAAAAGTGGAATTATTAGCGCTACATTAATTTTCGCGCTTTTCAGAGCGCGCTTCTGAGCTAGCGCGAAATTAAAAACGCGCGAAAATGTTTTTTTGTGTGTAGGTCTATGTAGGATAGCTGAAAGGAGCGAATTTAAAAAAGCAAAAAATTGTTTAAAAATCGCTGAAACTCGAAGAAATTTACACACCGAAAATTATCACACTTGTTACAGGGGGGTGGGGGGGGAGGAATTTATACCACCAATAAGTCAGGTTGATTTTCGAAATGGCTTCGCGAATGGAAGCTAAAAAAATGACCTTATCAACTAGGCTTATTTGGATTTATTTCAATGCATTTGGCATGGTGAATTTGGCCATATAAAATATGAATACGGTCATTGAAAATGCATAATTTTGAAATTGTCGAGAGAAAAATTCTGAGTGACAAGAATCACCTACGAGTCCCAAAGTGTTAAAGGTGAGTACGCAGGAAAGCCATTTGGCACTAACCTACTAAATCAAAGAACGATACACTCGCAAATGATCTAGTTGCTGCCGTGGAAGCGTATATCCCATTCACACACGATTACATCATTTACAATGTTCCTTTCAAGTGCTATTATCACGGTAAATGACGAGTTCAGTCATGGTTTTGAGCATTAATCAAAACACTTCACAAGCCAATGTGTTTGAGGTGGGTGTGTGCATTCATTGACATTAGGCTGTTAGCACACTCTCTACAATTTCTTAAATTAAAACGGAGGACAAATCTAAAGTTTGATTAAATTTTTAATCTATTCTAGTTTATATTTCAATGATTTTGATTAAAATTTAATCTAAACTTTAGATTTGTCCCTGATTAGCAATCAAATTAGCTTAGTTTATCTAAGAAATTTTAGAGAGCACCAATATTTGCAGGACACGGTTAACAATATGTGATTTGTGTTTTTACTAGTTGTGAACGTTTTTTTTGAAAAAATGCAGCCAATTTGTGAGGCGGAGAAGGGTATGGTATCAGAATAGCACGGAGGGATAACCGTTTGTGCATGTGTGCATGAGTGCAACAAAGTTGTTTTCTGCTATAACATGATAAAGCTGCCCTTTTGTGACTTAAAGTGCATAAAAATATGTGGGACACTGTCCTTGCTCGTGAACAGGGAAGTGATTGTGCTAACCCTGAGTGGGCTTTAATAATTGTTTGAAAAAAAATGAGTTTAGCGCCCCCCTACATACTGGCTCAGACCAAATATTCCTCCCCACACACTAGCTCTGAGCCTACGTACTGGGCTCAGACCAAATTATTCCTCCCCACACACTACTCTGAGCCTACATTACTGGATCAGACCAATATTCCTCACCACACACTAGCTGATCAAAAAAAATACTGTCACTTTTACACGTTCATGGCATGGCGCCATTGGTCATCACGGAAGTATTTTATCAAGCCAAGCTTTCATCAGTGCAATTGAAATAATCCTTGCGATATGTTCGCGGGGGGGGGGGGGGTGCCAAACCACAGAGAGCTTTGACCAGGACGAAAAAGCTTTTGATGCAAATCAGCCTGTTTTTTGGCCTGCTCACTGGGAACTTTTTAACTCCAACCCAGGAGACATCTGCTTCAAAACCACTTCAAACCAGAGGAAGGAGAATCTTTTTTTGCTCAAAAACCGGGGAAATATGCCCTCTGACAGGTAACCCCTGTTACATCCTGATTCAAAGACTGGTGTTACAAAAACAGGCCACACAATCTTCTTAAGAGACCAATGTGTGTGTGTGTGTGCTACTATGCTAAAGCAGAAATAGAAGAATGAAGTGCGACTACTTAAAATAATCTCATCAATGACCTATTCATCACTACAGTCCATGGAGTACTGGACATTTGTTCTTCACATTCAACTTCTTGAAATGGAGTGACATTGTGGGGAGGGATGAAGATTAATCCTGTTCAAGGTTATTAGCAGGTCAAGCAATAGGGCAGTCATCACAGTATATCCATAAAAAAAAAAGTACCCATTTCCTGAACGCATGTGTTGTCTGCCATTGTGGTGTAAACGGGGACAAATGTCACATGAGGTCATTAAAGTCACAGGTTCACCAAAATGTGGGTCACTATCAAAGGACCCAGGTATTCAAGTGTCATGAAAAGTGTGACATATGGGGGAACAGTGGGGAAATTATGTTTAGGGTTAACTTTTTTACCACAGAACAGATACCAGACATACGTACCACAGGACAAACTATCAAAGGCAATCCCTGTTTGTCCGCTTTCTTTGCAACGATACAGAAAGATTCAGCTTATCATGAACTGTGACTTCTAGGCACCGAAGAAAAACAATGGGATACACTAAGGGATCTGAAGGGACTGAGACATTTGGAATATGACATGGGTTACATAGCCCAAAATCCAGAGGGATTTCAAGGGCATTCCCCCAAAACTCAAAAACCCCCGTCGTGGTGTTAACAGTGTATAGGATTTAAACACCCACAAAAACTTGTCTCCATGTTGCTAGACACATCCAAGTCAATAACCCATGATTTTTGTTACAGGAGGGCACTTTTTTTCAAAAGGATGAACTTTCCCAAATCCCCCCCCCCCCCTCAAGGGGGGAAAGGAAAACTGGCAAACGTGACCTTTTACCAAAAAGACAAAATATGCAATTTTTTTTGCCTTTTTGAGCCATTTGTTGGGGATCTGGAAATGTTGTGGGCATTCTACCCCACCCCCCCAAGGGTTATGGGTTGAACACATCATGCTATTCGGATTTATTCCTTATGCTTATTGTGGGAATTTCAGAATGCCACACAGGTCCAAATGCCTAGTTAGGATTAAACATTTAATAAAATTGTTTTTTTTTTTTTTTTTTTTAATTTTATTAAAAATCCTTAAAATCTGTTTTTATGGCATGCCCAAAATAGGCTCTTTTAGTTGACCTGAGTCCCACTAGGAAAGGCAGATTGAGGTCACAAGGAGACTCCTTTGTCATGGTTTTCAGTTACCTCCTTAGAACTTGGTCTGAAATCACCAGTTTATAGAGTCAGCATCCCCCCGCTGCCCAGGACATGTAAATCTTCTGACTCCCTCACAAATTTTTCCAATGGTGGCAAAATTTCCAAAACAGCACAAGGGCTGCTAAATGGGTAGTTGTATACTTCTCTCAAAAACTCTATTACCCCGCAACTGTTAAAAAATGTTCTTTTTTAAAACGTTTGTTTTAACTGTCGCCGGCACTCGAAACGCGCAAATAACTGTTAAAAAAAACATATTTTTATCTCTTGCGAGTCCCAGCTGCCATGGATTCATTGAGAATTCAGTACCACAGGAAGTTCAAGCGCTTCACATGAAGACCATTAATGACAATGAGTCACACCATATCCGATCGGCCACACTGCATGATGGCATGTTTATTGCCACTTTACACATTTGATCTGGGTGAAGAATGGTCATTTATACATTGTTCGGCCGTATGTGTAAGAAATTTACATTTGACCTAGTTTAGCTATTTTGGAGTATAGCAATAGAAAGTGTTTCTATTTACAAACTGGCAGTGTTCCTACTACAATCGAATGTATGCAATAGATGATGAACCGTTAATGCTCCTAGCATAATTTAGAGGTTATATTGTCTTGGTTAGGGTAAGCTATGCAATGGTTTCTAATGACCATTCCACCGTCCACCCCGGTCCCGGTTCAACTCAACATAAAAAGTGGTAACATGAGAGTTATTCATTTTTTTCAAACCCCTTTTCATTAATCTTTTCATTTTTACCCCTTGTATTTTTTGCAAAATCGGATTCAAATTAGTGTTATAAATAAACCCCCCTATTTCCAGGTTTTCAATGACAAGATTTTCAGACACCCTTTTTCAACAATGACTCTTACACTTTAAAAATATACAGAACAAAATCAAGTGCAACGGGATTGGAATAGCTTGATTTTCTTCAGTTTATTATTTTTGTCACAATAATGTCTCAAAAGGTTATCCATAGCTCTCTGCTTACAAATTTAAGTTCATTACGTCAAGACTAATTATGCAAGTCATTAAAAATGTGATCTCTTTAGAAACGTCACGCCTGTTGCCAACCACGCGACAGAACCGCCACGGAGGTCATGTCTTGCCCAACTCAGCCGCAACACCAACTGCGTGACTCGACTTTACGATGCATGACCTATCACCTGATGTGATCCGGCGGCAACGTTCCGGTCGCTGTATCCTTTTATAGGTTGCGTACACCACTTGCGAATTGCGGTCGTTTTCAAGGAATCTTTTTTTACCTGTTGGAGCGTGCAATTATCCTTTTAATATGCATTTTTTATGTAGGCATATCGCGTAGGGTAGCTAGACAGAAAGCTTGGATAATCAGGGTTGTGACATTAGGTTAGATTTATGAAGAATTTGTCGAAAAATCTGTGTGGTGGGGGGAGATCCAAATTTTACTCGTCACACAATTTGGAAATTGAAGTCAGTATTTTCGTAATTAAAGTTTATAATTCATGCAGGATCGCTTCTGATAATAAATTTTAGTCATTCTCTTTTTCAACCGCTAGGATTTTAGCTACTGTCCAGTAAGTAGGTATTACGACCGGTGCAAAATATTCGTGAAAAAATCGAGGAGCAAGACAAGTTGCATGTTGTACAGTCCTGACATTACCTTCACAAAACAATCACTTGAATTGTCGTTATTTCGTTAAAATTCTTAAAATCATTAATTGCATACCATATCTTCCAGTGATGGGAGATTAGTTGGTGGTGGTCTTTTGTTGTCACTCCTTTATAAAATTCGAATTGGAAGAGAGACGGAGAATTTGACACGATTGCGCCATCTTGTCATTTTACAGTACGAAAACTCTATGTACGGCTAATATACTGTGTGACCTTGTTGTTGTCTTTGCTTCTTGCTACAGTACAAGTCGCGGCCTATTGCCTGCGTGATGCTTGGATGTTGTCGTTTTCCACGGAAATGTAGGGACCCCATATCGACTGAATGGAATTGTTTTGCGAGATATATCTTCAGTAATGATTTTTGACTGACTAGTAAATTAATAAATAAATTAAATTGGGATATATTTAGTGATTTCGGAAATGATAAAGATTTGTTTTTGTGAAAAATGCACATCGTGAAATCTCTTCTCCTCTTTGATTTTCATTGTTTAATTTATTCACGGTCACTATGTAAATTCAAGGTCATTCATGTATGCTACTGTCAACTGCGCACTGAACTGCAATTATTAGAGAAGAAACTAATTATAATGTTGTGTTATATTATTTTTAAACTTGCAATGCAAGTTAGGAACGATCAGACAATGACTAAATATTTTTTCTCTTTATTCATGAAGGATTAATTCCATGTAAACCCTAGGTCATTCACTGTATGGTACGGCATATGCGCACCGAACTGCAAATAATTAGGAGAGTTCAAAGGAAAATTAAATACATGCTGTGTTAATTAATGTGCAGACTTTTCATGAGTTAGGAGCGATGAAAAAAACCATTAGTAAATATTTTCGCTTCATTGTTTAGTTAGGAGATATTGAATCCATTTTGATAGTTAATAATTTATATGTTATATGTGAAGACAAGGCAGTGGTTCCTTCTAAATTGATAGGAATTGTTTTTATTTTCTTCTTTTATTGTTTTAGAATATTATATGGTGAATCAAATATACTCATCTTAAATAACTTCCTACAGATACATGACCACTTTCCCTTGTATCAATAGTTTTGGAAAGTCAATCACTTCCTCCTGCATTTATGGATTTGGTGACTTAATTAAATTCTTTGTCCTTTTGATTTTTTGGCGGAATAATAACTTCAAATTAGATAATTAACATTCTCATAGGATAGTAGGAACAGCGCCTCATAGGGAAAATATTAAGAAAATGACCATTATATATTATATTAGACGGGTATAGGATTTATTATTGGTATGCTGATTGAGATACTGGGAAACATATTGCCACGTTTATATTCAGCGAAGAGGTAAGATGATATTTTGGGGGTTCCATACCAGACATGTGGTCACATCAAAGTTCCAGAAAATTAAAAAAAATGTGGGTTGTCACATCCACTTTTAAAAATAAAATGTGTCACATCCAAATGTCCACAATTGTCACAATTATATGTCACATTATGTCACAAATTAGAATGTCACCATTTAATGTCACAATGGTAGATGACAATGCAATGCAAAAAGGCAGGCACCTCACTCAGTGTGTTTGGAGGTAATGGCTTCCTCAAAAATAATCATACCACCTGTGACAGTGTCAGCGAAAGGCAGTGCACCGGATCGCGTGGGTAGTGTGGTCATGGGGGGTGGAGATTGTGGAATTACGGTGAATATACCAAAATAATACAAAATTTATGGTGGGCGGACGGTTTGTGGTAAAGTAACTCGCATTTCGTGCACAGCAGGACCTCACTGTAGTGCTCTGGCGTCACATTTGGGGGTAATGGCTTAGCCTTCAAAGATATATACAATGAATGCGAAAGGCAAGCACCTCACTGTATGCTCGGCGACTTGTCCGGAGTAATAATGCTTAGCTTCAAGTGAATATTATGTGACAATGTGCGAAAGGCAAGCACCTCACTGTAGTTCTCGTCGACTTGTTGGAGTAATGGCTTAGCCTTCAATGATTATGATGACATGCATGCGAAAGGCATGCACCTCACTGTAGTGCTGGGCGTCTTGTTGGATGTAATGATGGCTTAGCCTTTGATAAATAATCAGTGACAATAAATATTATGTTGACAATGCCTGCGAAAGGTCCGCACCTCACTCTAGTGCTCGGCGTCTTGTTGGAGGTATAAATGGCTTAGCCTTCAATAAATTATGTGAACAAGCATGCGAGGCAGGCACCTACTGTAATTGCTCGGCGTCTTTTTGGAGGTAATAAATGGCTTAGCCTTCATACCTTATTATGTGAACAATGCATGCGAAAGGCAGGGACCTCACCGTAGTGCTTTCGACGGTTTGTTGGAGGTACTGGCTTAGCCTTCAATAAATATTATGTGACAATGCATGCCGAAAATGCATGCACAGTCGCTTTAGTGCTCGACGTCTTGTTGGAGGTAAAATGGCCTTAGCTTCAATAATATAAAATGTGACATGAGCATCATATGGAGTTGAGTAACCCATGGGAACGAAACATCAGGTGGCGACGAATACTGTGTGGCGACGAATTCACGAAGAAGCAATGTGGTCTGTGTTGGGACCACTGGTGTCTCCTTTTAAATGGTATGATATATTATGTGGTGTGAAATAGAAAATATCAACTTTATGTGTGTAAATACAAACATATGCACCCCAGGTGTCATATGGGTGGTATTTACAGGCCGGCCGGCTAGAGGGGGAAACTACGCCAAAAAGTGGTTTTCTATTGTGTTGTGAGTATTAAAACTCCATCTGTGTAAATCCAACACAATATGCACCAGGATGTCATATGGTTTTGTAGCCCAAAAAGGGTGTGATGTTAAGGGTATGCAAAATTAGGTTATGCAAATTATTAAAGTGGTAACTAAGTAAATAGTTTATTAAGGACATGTAATCGCAGTCGCTTGATATCCTTTATGGTACTTGACGTTTGTGTGTGGTGATGTTAATCTGACGACAAGCGAAGGTGGTTGTAATAAAATTCTGTTAGAAACTGGATTTACCGAGTCATGTGCGTCATTCAGAAGGAGCGCAAAAGGTTCTGTCCCCTGCAACTTACCCGCGAAGTCTCCGGGGCGCTCAAGACCGTTCCCGGATAAACCACAAGTATCAATATTACTTTTGTGTCTGCTGTACTCACAGATGATCCTGTCTTTATTTGGGATTAATTACAATACCTTGTCTGATTTTAATGAAAAAATGCAAACAAAAGCTTAAACATTTTCCCATGAAGCGTTAAGGGTACAAAAAAGACGATTGATCACAACCAATTCTGTTGAGCGATCCCCCTTTTTGTAAATTTCGCGGAGATGGATGCTCAGAAGACCCCCCTTTTTTCTACTCCCCCCCCCAAAAATCTTAAAAAAAATATACAACTTTCCGCGAAATTTAAGAACATCTCATGGTTACCACTTTTGATGTAAGGGAACCGGGCAATTCCATCATAAAACCAAATGTGCTCGACATTGTGCAATATGGCTTATGCACGTAGCAAGGGAGTGAAGGAGGACGGAGCGAACGACCCTTGGGGTGTGAAAAAAATGCTGAAATAGGTGACAAATTGCAAAAAAAAAAAAATTCTGGGGGCTCCTGACCACGTGGACACCAACCGTCGCCTTCTGCCCCGAAACCTGCGGGGCATTAAAGCAATTCCGCGCCATATGTGTGTACGCTCATCAATGTTGTTTTTATGGTAGAAAGTCAAGTAAAAGTCACTTTCTTGAGGTGCACTATTTTCCGTCAATGACCGGACATAAAACTTAGCATTTCAGTCCACGTTAAGTACACCTGGGATCCCAATCTAATACAAAAATCGTTAGTTTATGATCCTGTAGAATTTTAAGCATTCTCGTTAAGGTATAGTTTGTAGACAATTACCAAATAACTTTGAAAAAAAATATCAAATTTTGAAAAAGTGGGGGCGCTCCCTATTGAGTACAATATGCTCATGCAACAAGGACCAAAGTTAAGTGGGTTTTGTATTTACATACCGTGACATGAACTCACTTGTATGGATCTGGGCATATATATCATACCCAAAAACCAGGGGGGTGTATTTTCTAATACATGGTGAATGAAGGCTACTGAACTGAGCCAGGAATTGAGATTTTTACTAGCTCTTAATTGGCTCTTCAAAAAAGGTGCTGTTATGTTGAAGTGGCCGGACCCTGCCATTGTATTGTGATTGTCCCCAGGATATGGGTGCGGAATCCTGCTACGCGCGTGAAAAGTACAAAATTGATACCTTAGGATACTATTTTCAATCAATATTTGGTTTAGTATATTTCAACAAAAAAGAACGAAAACAGGCTCGGGGCACACCCATTGGATATATGCTTTATGCCGTTGCATACCCCACATCTGCTGATAAATTTGTGATGCACACTAAAAGGTGCGGTCAGGTTTTGATAGTACAATAGCCGTTAATACAGGGTGGCCCAAAAAAAAAAATTACCTAAAAGGGCCCAATTCGGGTCTTTTATACCACTTGTATGCAATTATTAAACCTATTTAAAAAGTATGTTTATTAGCTTTTCAAAACAGCAACAAACATTAAACGTTAGGTTCCCAAATGACGAGTTGTTCAGAATTGATGAAATCTGTGTTTTTACTTGCACAGACAGGACTTGTTTTGCACACATATTAACACATTTTGATGATGCATTGCGTTAAAGACAGCCGTATTGTTTGTTACCAAATTGTTGATGGCTATACACACCGGGTCATTAGGTCTTTTTAATTTAATTGACTAAATGGATAATAGTACAATTTTATTCATCACCAATGTATTTTTCTACGAACACCTTGTAAGAGCCCTACATCCATGGCCATGCTCTCAGCGAGGCAATCTTCCCTGCATACTTTTTTAGGAAATGTTCAATCACGTGAGCTCAGATCACTATTCATCATTCCATGGGCCTCGATGTTAATACCATCAAGATGAAGTTGTATAGTATGGTGTCTTCAGTTTCAAATACACGCAATGTGCGTTCAAGTATTTTTGCACCTTTTAGTTCATAGATATCGTCAAAAAGCTTTTTTCTAAAATTTTCATTGATTTGATGATGGTGCAGTTTTGTGTTCGGAAATGTTTGGCACAAATTGCTTGCAGCTACTGGATATTGATGTTATTCAGAGCCAATTTCGAACAGAAATAACAAAACTTCTGAATGTTTTGCTGAGAAGATTGAATTTGCACATACCGGTAATATAGGTACACCAACATATAAAATGTAATACTTATGCGCAAAAAGTGCAGAAGGACATTCAATTTGCTATTTTAAAGTACTTTCGTATATTTGGGATGTTCAAGAAGCAGTGGTATAACCAGACTTCGCAAAGAATGGGGCGGGTGGGCGGACAGAGGAGCTATAGCTGCCGATGGTTTTCACAGGGTACCCAGCTGGGAGTGCAGAGGCAGACCAAAGAACCAAGCGCTTTTTGGCTGCGAATGCCCCTGTACCAGAGTCACCCAATAAAAAACTTTACCAAAATGAAAGTGATATTTTTCCACTTTTTTTAATTGCATATCTGTGGATTTAGTTTCTCATAAAAGGAAGGGTAATTGAGAAATCTTGCTTGGGAAAAATGTTATTATGGCCCGAGTTGATTCTCAGATATGGTCCACATGAACAATAAGTCAGCAAACAGACTTGTCCACGGAACATCATTTTCTTAGGCATGCGGAAATCCCCAATGCCTCAAATCATGTTCTGAACCCCCCCACCCACCCCACTCGGAACAAGAAAGAAAACTGGGAGTTGAGCCACAACTGCAGACCTGTCCATGGTATTTCATGATGGAATGTACAGTACACATAATTGTTTGGAGGCAACCAGGCTTTTCAAATTATGCCAAATCATAGCCACAGACTAATACATCAAGATATCAAATTAAAAAAAGTGGAAAAATATCCCACTTTCATTCTTTGGGTAAAGTTTTTATTGTGTCACGCTTGATATGTTCTGAGGGAGGGAATGTGGTTCTTTGCCATACAACAGCAAACAACTGAATAACAACAAACTGAATTACATCAATTACTCTGACGGAATGTCATGGATCAGAGAACATTTCCCTTATTTGTCAAAGACAGGTTGTCTTATGTTTAATATTTATGACAAGGTTTTCACTGGAATCAACCAAAATAAAGAGGTATAGGATAAAAGAGACAGGAGAAGAAGAGAAATAAAAACAAGCTCTCCGCAATCCAAGGGGGTGGTCCATAATGATAGAATCTACTGAACATTTACCCCAAGATTTCGTGTTGTAACATGATTTCATCGATATGAATCAAATCAAAAAATAAAAAAAAAATGGGTCACGAGGTATAGTTGTGCGAAACAAGTCCTCCAAAAGACCTGTTTTTAAGCTTTTTTAGCAATAAAATTTTGTCCAAGTCTATGGAAAATTCACTTTATTTTTGATACATGTTTTACAGTGGTACAAAAAATCGGTCGCTAATTTTTTTGAAAATTTGATTGAAAAGTTGCGCATTTATAAAATCTTTCGATTACTAAAGAAAAAAATTAGGGGGTCACGGTTCTACTTTTTCGTTATTTAAAAAGAAAAAACGTTTTTTGTGCTTCAAAACACCATTGCGACATTCGGTGGCAAAGAGTCGTATATACTACGCACTGGAAACGCGTGTAACTGACGCGCGTACCAAAAGGCGCTCCAAAGTTAACGCAACATTGTAACTTTGTCGACTGTTACAAGGTTTTTTGGTTTTCAGTATCGCATCAGCCAAGTTACAGGATTCTCTCTATTTTATTCTTGTAGCCTCAATACAACACGCGTCTGTTAGACAGTTTGAATTTAATCAATTTAAAACGCTTATTTTTTTAACAATCTTGAAATTCTGTCCTTCTGACGAATTTGATATTTGTTCTTCTTTCTCTTTGTATCTTTATTTGTTAGTCTTTTGCTGTAGTATTATGCTTTAAAAACACGCATATATAAAAAAAGTTTTACAACACTTTCAGTCTAATTTTGCTATGTATGCGTTATCATCTGTATTCTAGTTCTTATACATTCTCCTTTTCAAAATTAACGATAATTCCATCTTTCTCTTACCTAGCTGGATGCCGCAAAATCATTTACTGTAAAGAGGGGTCATCATTTCCTTTCGATGGGAGGGGTGCGCAATGGCCTATGTCGTGATTCAGATCCACCCCCTCCCCATATGATATTAGACATTTGCATGAGGTCCCACAGGCAGAGATGAGCTAACAGAAGGCCCAAAGGTGACACTGAACACTATACTAGACTATGTATAGCTTTTGCTACGGGCGGTGCATTTTGTTGGAAGAACATATATGTGAAACTTCATAAAATTTGACAATTATTGACATTTAATTTTTAAGATCATGAACCTCCCTAGGCATTGTACAGGTGACGCCGTAGGTACAGTGTAAATGAAATGTTTGAAAGTATGCCCAAAGCGCTGTTTAGATTAGGGTGGTCGGGGACAGTCTAAGCCAAAGAGTATTAAATAACAAACGCAGCTCACTGTTGTTCTTAGCTTTACAGCGTAAATGAATGTGGCGCAAATATTTACGCTACGTACCCCATGGACAGAAAATTACTTAGACGCTTGCGTCGCATCCAGACGTGCGCATACAAAAAATTGTCCGTTTGCGGCACAAGATCAATTGAGCGCGTAGAGGGTGCAGGACATCACCTTAGTAAAAAACTTGATGTGTATTCATCCGTCTCAAACTTGAATGACTTAAAAGTTTGTACTCTGGTAATCACTTTTGTTCCCCAAAAACCTAAATGAAACAAATCAGATGAAATTTGAACAGTCTGAGTGGAGAAAGGGATTGGTGGGGGGGGGCCTTACAAATATAATGTAAAAGTAATTTTTTTGAAATAATTGAAATATTAGGCAACAACTAAGAGGGTTTCATTTTTGTTTGGGGGGGGGGGAGGCGGATTATGTTGATCAAATAGGCTAATAGATTCTAGGACACAGGGCGTGTTTCGTTGGCCTGTGAGAGGGCCATGGACAAACAAAATACAGGGGGGGAGTGAGGAGGGAGGGGAGAGGAAAAAAAAAAACAAAAAAACGGAGTAAAAATGCCCAAACAGGCATGGAAAAATCAACGAAAAACTAAAACTTTGGCACTAACAAAATTTCAAAAAAAAAACAAGGGAATCCTCTTAAACGAGGAAATTTCACACCACTGAACAATGTAAAAATGTAAATGTTTAGGTTTGTAACAGTTATTAAACACCCATAGGACGCGTTTAATGGAAACAACAAATAAAAACTACCAACTTTTTGGTCAAAAAGTGGGTATTGTCTTGGACCACTGATCTATAAATCACTAAAAAGCATTGACATTCAGCCGATGTTTTTACCATTTTTAAATCAGATAATGTGAATTTCTAAGTGGTGAAACGCATTAAACACGTTTTTAAAACAATATTATCCTAAGTGGTTAGATACTAAAATAAACATGTTCTGGGGTTTATTTTGAACACTCTAGTGTTAAGCTTCTAAATGCCTTTGGTGTTATGGTGGTTTAACTTCTGAACACCTGGTGTTATTCTTCCTAAACGGCTGGCAAATGTATAGTGTTTAAAAGCGTTATTAGTTAAGGCGTTATGTTTAAAAATGTCACAGTGCTCTGATTTAAAAATGGAGAAAAGAACGATGTGGCTGAATTTCAATGTTTTAGCGATTTATAGGAGCAGTTGGCCTACGAAAAAATACCACACTCTTGACCAAAAAGTTGGTATTTTTATTTTGTTGTTTCGGTAACGCGTCTAGTTGTTTTAACGGTTACAAAACTAAACAACTTTAATTTTTACAGTTGAAGACAGTATGATATACTTTTTAAACAGGGGGTGGGGCCCAACCTCAACAGGTGTAGGCAGACAATAAATTTGTCTCAGAGAAAAAAAGTTCTGGGCCTCCCTTCTCATATTTGTACCTGTCATCAGGGGGAACTCAGGAAATGGATAAGTAGATGGCCTTGGGTTCTCCCTTAAACTACCATAAAGATATACCAGATTTTTGGCAAGCACTTAGCGTTAGGTTTAATGTATGATTCCTCCTCTTTTTCTTTGGTAGTACTCATATGAAATCCGCTGTTGCTATGTAAAATGATACCGCAAGGGAACGGCAAGATCCGATCTTAGGAAGGGAGGAAATATGATCCAACTGAAAAGTCATTCATGTTATGTATGTTCCCCCTTAAGGATGCAGTTTTGTTGATTATCAAACCTGTCTCTGCCGTTTAACACGTTGGAGTTGCGAGTGTGCGCGACTAGAAAAATTTTACCCGACTGCAAATGAATGCTAATTTATTCAGCCCCAGTTAGTTTTTCATTTAATTTCACCCAAATATTTTTTCGGTGTGTGTGCTACACAAGGCAATGTGTCATGACAAAGGATGATTTAAATAACTATCCAATAATTGAATTGTACTTGTTCTGTGCTATAAACATTTGTATCAATGCCTCACCCTATGGGCCCCGGAGATGGAAGGAGTCACTTGGCCTGGTATTCTGAAAGGGACTCTACGTTAGGACCCGGGTGCAACGAGAGATTCTGAGACACCCAAATACAGGGTGAGTCAAAAAGATTTACACTCGATTTCAGAAAAATATTAAAAATATTTTGAAGGTTCTAAAATTGGTTTTATGAAAACCCATGAAATTACAATAGCTATTATATCCACTGTCCTTGGTAAAAAAATCTAAAGTTTACCTTTTCGCATATTGCACATATGGTAAATTAACGGAAAAGCCGCCAAAAAACATATCGACCACGGTTGTACAATCTTCACGTCAGCAAAGGCACTGAGTAACTGTCATCTAAATGTTTAACAACTTTTGTATTTTGTCTAAAGTAACCAATACGTAATCCGTACCAACTGTTGTTGATAATATTTATTAAAAATAGTCAATAACAGTATCGTAACAGGGGTAGGGGGAAGGGGACGCATTGTCCCCCTCCCCCATGGGTTTGTCTGACCAGGAAAAAGCTTAAGCTAGCGAGTTTAAAGCAGGAAAGCGGGAAATGGACAAGCAGAAAGAGAGTAGAGAAAGGAGAGAGAAGGGAGAGGGACAGGATTGAGATGCAAAGGGAAAGGCAGGTGGACGTTGAATGTGTGTTAATGTGCAAATATTAAATCCCCAAAGTAGCCCTCCCCCCATTCAGATATGAGGAGTCGTGGGAAAAAGATTTGGACAACCCCGGCTGGAGTGCCTTACATTTTGAATTCAGTTTCGCAAAAAAGATATGTGAACAATATCGAACATTTATTGAAATGAAGTTCTTCAAATGGGTGGAAGATTCCAATAATGTTTTATTGATTTGCAGAATAATGAAATGTTCGACATTTTTTCTTGTTGAAGGTTACAACAAAGTATCAAAGCAAGCAAAGAATGCCATATTGTACTTGTGAGACTCATTCTGAAGCCTCTTTGGCCACATTCCACAACAGTGATTCCGTGGACAGAGTGAAAAATGTGGTACCATCTTTAAGTGAGCATAAACTTCGGCAATTGCAAAGTTCAAAAATAAATTCAAAATTTATTAGTAGGTGAATTGAAATAATCTAGTTATGGTGGAGAGGCTCTCTTTGGTAGGTGTTTCCCGAGGTTGAAAATTACAAAAAAATGAGTGTATGTAAATCTTTTTGACTCACCCTGTATGTGTCACGATAGTAATTATATACATTAGACACTAATAGATTTCTTACCCTGTATGGCGACAGAAATGTCATTAAAAGAGAGGAAAAAAGCGCGATTTTGATTTGCTTAATTTCAATATTAAAACATAGGCTGAATTTAATATTTGACTCCTATACAAAATTGAAATTGACAATTATTGTACCACAAAGATGGGAATATTTTGATGGAAAAGCTTACATAAAATCAGTACTTCAATTTTTTTTGGGACACCTGATAGGTGAAATCTCTCATTGCCACTTTAAACCAGGTGAGCCTACAGGAAGGACCTTTTTCTGTAAAATACTGTCAAATGTGTGAGAAACGGGTGGAAAATGCCACCTGTTACGCACACTTAGAGATGTGGAAGGAAAAAAGGTCAATCAGGTAGGACTAACTCTTGGTTTTTTAAAACCCGGTCTAAAGAGTCCTTTTCAGAATACCAGCATGGGGTTCAAACTTTTTTTTAAATTATTTTAAAAAAATTCAAAATTGGCATTCTCCTTCATAATTGGAATCAGCATGTAAAATGTATTCCAAATAAGTCCAAACAAGCATAGTCTTGGTCAGTGGGTTTTTGAGATGGCCTTCCAAACCCACTTAAGACTAGGCATATTTGGACTTCACCTAAGTCTAGTGGTTTTGAGATGGCTCCCCACATGACCGTGGTCATGTGAGGAAGCCATCTCAAAAACCCACTAAGACTAGGTTATTTGACTTCACCTAGTCAGTGGTTTTGAGATGGCTCCTAATTGACCCTGTGGTTTCATTTGGGAAGCCATCTCAAAACCCACTTAAGGAATAGGGCGTATTTGGGACTTCACCTAGTCTAGTAGTTTTAGAGATGGCTTCCTTAATTGACCTGTGGTCATTTGGGAAGCCATCTCAAACCCAATTAAGGACTAGGCTTATTTGGACTTCACCTAAGTCTAGTGGTTTTGAGATGGACATTATAATTGACCTGTTGGTCATTGGGAAGCATCTCAAAAACCCACTTATCCTTTGAGAACTACGGCGGGGACTTCGCCGCTCAAAATACTATCTGTCAATTTCTGGTCAAAAAGGTAAAAAATGTTCATTTCCTGGGCCACATTCAGAAGTAGCATGGGACATTGCATTTAATGACGTTGAAACAAGCATAGTCCGGGTTGGTGTTTTAGATGGCTTTCCAATCACCTGCAAACATTTGGAAGGCACCTCTAAAGCCACGACTTATGTGTTACAAACGTATACAAACCTGGCCAGGGTCCAAAGGATTAAGACTCGGCTATTTGGACTTCCCTAGTCTAGTTAGTTCGGGATGGCTTTCCAATTGACCTGTGGTCATTTGGGAAGCCATCTCATAAAACTACCGACTTAATGTATAAACCTATATCCTATATGAATCTGCCAGTTTTAAAGTCATAGTATGTCATTTATTTTCCAAGTTTGTATGGTCTGATGTTGCTCTTACGTACGGACCCGAGTATAGTCCACCCTTTTTAAGTTGAACAATACCTTGAAATTTGAGGGTGGGATAATGCCCGGATCTTGCCCTAAGCCGGAGGTCAACAAAAGGTCTTGGGCTACTCACTACTGAGTACTGAGTAGCCGACAAGATAGCTCAATCAGGTAAGCGCTCGAGTCCAGTGTATGCTCATCCAGGCGTATAGGCGTGCGTTTCGAGCCCTGTGAGATTCAGCTATATTGTAATTTCCCTGGACAAGAAATTAACCGCTTGGTTGTTCGATTTACCATGCGGTATTTGGGGGAGTGGTCCGGCTGCGTGGGTTATCTCGATGTATGTTGCTGATAAGGGAAAGCGCTGATCCATCCCGATCTGCTGCATCCCTTGAAATGATGCGAAAAATGGTTATGGATTATGGTTGGGCCACACGTGATCAGCGGCCATTTGTGAAAAGCGCTTAGAGGCCAATTAGCATAAGGCCGCTATATAAATCTTGCTATACTATTATATATACTATCTGTACACAAAAACACATAACAACCGTTCATGACTTTTTCTGGACTTTTGAAACGGTTGATAAATGCAGTTCGGGATTTTTTAGCAAAATTGTCACCAAACTGAACAATATGCCATCTGTATGGCAGCAGCCATATTTAATTTGGCAACCTCTATGACATCCCGACCTAAGTATTGTGACTTGAGTAATCTTTCCGTGAAGTCTATTTGAAATACTTTTGAACTTTTAAGCAATTAAATACTGTATTTTAGAAAATGCTATGATAAAAACAAACGAAAGTGAAAAAAATGGGAAATTATGCTGCCCTCATAGGCACCTCTGCCCTACCCAGACAATCACATTGTTCAATATTTCTTAGTTCAGAAAAACCAAATCCACCCAAAAAATATTGTTGCGTGATTTCTGAAACTGAATAAGCTTGTCTGAGTAAAGTAGAAAAGCCTTGAGAGTGTTGAAACGGTGTCTTCTGCTGAGCACTTAGCTGTATTCTCTTCTTAAAGAGACATGAGATTTCCAGAAAGAACGCCCCAATTTTCTTGAAACCTAGGTTTTTTTACAATGGGAAGCTTACCAATGTATTAGATCACACCTGAAGTGATAAGCCGATACGCCGTCTTTAATGTAATAGTGGGATTTAGCGTTTCTGTCGTGCCCAACAGAAAGTCAAAGCATGGTTTCTAAGGGAACGATTTACGATAGCAGGCAAGTTCAAAACAAGGTTTGCGGTTTTCGTTGCACCTGTTTGTCAATAACCTTTCCAAACGTTCTCTGTAAGTGGTCTACAACCAATCCCAGTGAAATTGAGAGAGAAAGTCATATCCTAAAAAAAATCTCCGCCTGCCACTTGTAACGGTATGTTTTTTCACAAACTTCATAGCGTTCCAGAATCATAAGAAATTTCTTTTGAATAGAATACAAAATTAAAAATGAATTTGTATTGAGAACAAATGCATGTTATTTGAATTAAGGCCTTAAAAAGTTTTTGTTTTTGAAGAAAAAGAAAATTGTTTCCAAAATTTTGCAGTGCAGTGTGGACAATTTTAGATGGATAAGAACAGGACCTTTAGAAATTTTTAAATTTTCAAACTTAGGGGTGGGATTATAAAATTGGGATGCACTTGGGGCAGTAAGGTAAATTGGGCATATCATATCATCAATTATTATTAACATATTACAAATATTGACCTCAATTGAAAAATTATTTATTTTTTTAACAAAAATTGCAAGGTCTGATAAAGATTTTTTTTTTAATGTAGTTATGGCTCATCAAGGAAAATGATGACAAGATATAGGTTGATTATGCTTTACATATTTTTACACGTTTTATAGTGTATGGGACACTCACTTATAACAGTCACACAGGACAGCCGTCCTGTGAGATAAAAAGATGCTGATGCATGGGGGGATTGTTATTACTAATTCAAATAGCTTATAGAAAGCATATAATAAAATTTTTTGACAAATTTGTGATTAAACAGTTATTTTTCAACTCCAAACTGGTGACTGGTGTGTAGAATGTTAAAGAGACCAATTGGCACATTCGGGAAAATAGTGCACCCTGAAAATTGGTCATAAATTATTTTACAGAGTTGTAAAGCTTTATAATCGCCCTCAACTGAAATGATATATCCCCAATCAGCCGCCGGTATGGGAAACAGAAAGATTTAATAATAAACCACTCCTGAGGTTTTATTCAGCGGATGATGGAAAAGTGAGAATTATGACGTCTTAACACAAGAAAACGTTGCCGGAGTTGGTCCCTGTGTGACCGGTTAGCTGTGTCCTTTGCGGCTTTAATATCAATGAGTAACGAGTGTATTATATATGTGTAATGGGCGCATTTGTTATTAAAGGTACGGCAAATTCAAATAATTAGGCTAAAAATTAATGGATGTCTCAGCATCTATTTTAAGGCCTCCTTACACCTGGCACAAAAAGTATATCGCATGTTTTTCGATCAGGACTTTGCCAAAGTCAGGGACCATTTTGAAAGTTTTCGAAATATCATTTGTTGCCTAAGTCTTGACTCTTTCATTTAACACCTCGATTGAAAAAAAGCGTGCAACAATGCCTGAGATAGAGTGCACGAAAGACGGCAAACCCCCAAACCAAAAGTTGCAGTTTTTGATTTTTCAATGGTCACTGTGTGGTAAACGCCAATAATACGTGTGTATTGATTACACAAAGAGGTTTTCGACTGAATGAGCAGACGAGAAAAGCTACTTACAATATTGATTGTGGTCCGCGTGTTAGTGTTGTCCCAGTACACTGCAATGCCATTGAAAAAAATCCAAAAAATGCAACTTTTGTTTGGGTTTTTGAGTTTTGCGTCTTTGGGCGTTTTTATCACAGCCATTTTGCACGCTTTTTACAAGCGAGGGTTTAAATGAAAGAGCAAGCCATAGGCAACCAAATGTATATTTCGAAAACTTTCAAAATGGTAGACTTTGGCACCCAGTACAGATCGAAAAACATGCCGAGATACTTTTATGTTGCCAGGTGAATATTATTTTTGTGTGTATAAAAAACAATTATTTGGAGCAAATTGAAGGACTTTCATATTCTTCAAAAAAGTTGCCAGTTCCACTTTAAAACAGTCTGATTGACAGTCTGTCCCTACTCAGATTCCCAAGCACTTCGGTTGTTGTATAATAATGATATATTAATGTCCTCATCTATTATGTAACACAGACAACTTGGCATAGTGTTATAAGGTAATGGATTTGAATAAAATTCTATGGAGTTTGATATTTGCTAGTGTCAGATCTCTTTTGCCTCTTATTGTAACATACTATAGATCTTGTCGACCCTACTGCTTACTGTTGACTGGTAATCTGGTGAAAGGGAGTCTAACTTTAGACATGGGGTAAACAAGGTTTAGTGTCCTACATGGTGGCTTTTTCATTTCAAAATATTGTTAAGTTAAATTAACAGTTGAGAAAATGTGTCTCATGGATGGGCTGTTCCAGACCATCCAAGAGGGATTCCCCATCCATTACAGACACATTTTTAGACTTTGTTGAAAGGAAAAAGTCCACTCAGGTAGGACTAAACTGGTTTTTTAAAAAATGGATCTAAAGTTAGACTCCCTTTCAGAATCCCAACCTTTGTGCCTTGATCCCTCCTACAAAAATACTGCAAGTAAACTTACCCCAGCAGCAGCATCACCCCTCCCTTACATCCAGGGGGCCCACAGAGGCCTTAAAGGTTGACACAGAGATTTTGAAGCACTCAAATATTGTGTCATTATTGTAATTCATTAGTAGATTAGGACACTCAATAGACTTCTTAACCTTGTATTAAGATACATAAACGGCTTAAAAGAGAGGAAAAGGGCAATTTTAATTTGCTTAGATTCAATATAAAACATAGGCTGAATTTTGTAATTTGCTCCTATACGAAATTAGAATTTCACAAGTCTTTGTACCAAAGAAACATTTCTCAGCTTTAGATGGGATATTTTTGAGGGAAAGCGGTTTACATCAGGCAAAAAAAAATCAGTACTTCCGACTTTGTGGGGGCACCTGATTTAGTGAAAAGCTCTTGTTGTACCTTTTAAGTCGCACCATTTGCAAAGCGGGGGGGTCCAAGATCATGCTAAACCCACCAACACCATCAGGAGTATGCTTGGTTCCCCCAAGACCAAACCTAAGAAATGTTCTTGTGTTATTCTAGGAGCCTCACTTGTTCTAAACTGCCCATATCAGTACGTGGGGTTGAGACGGAAAAGGTCCCTTAACATAAGATTTCTGAACACAAGAAAGACTCTTCCCCATTTGGAGCCCACCTTAAAAATGAGGATCACACAAGTTCCCCGAGGATGTTAAGATTTTGGACACTGAATCCAGATATCTCCAACGTGGCATCAAGGATTGCATCTCTGGAGACAGACCTCAATCAGGACAAGGGCGGAGACAGCTTGTCTCCAATTTACTCATCAATCATCAAAGTCATGTACCTCGGTTTCAGCACGTAGGTCACATGACCAACTTCCCGCTTCTCATAAAATTCTGAGGATTGATAACCATTTGAGTCTAGATCTCTTGAAAAGAAGAATTAGGAGGAATAGTTTTACTAAAATGGTATTATGAACAAGTCTTCGGGCATTAGCTCTTAAAATAGCTGTCACCTGAGGAACTATTTCAGAGCCACCGACTCAAGAAAAGGATATAAATTACAAGTCATCCTAATAAATGGCAGCACACAGATGTATCCAATGGCAGCTAATTGCACTTACAAACTTGCGTACACACTACAATATATCACCTTCAATCACCTTGATTGCTTGCCTTACAGGTGTTGAATATGGGTAATGAATTTTAAACCAGGAATGGCATTGCAAGTGACAAATTGTCATTCCAAAAATTAACATAAAGGTGACATCCAACTTTGTGGCATGGATTAGATCCAGAGATTATATCCTAATGGAAAAGAAGTGGTTTCCAAACATGCCGGCTAAATGTAATGCCACTTTGATCACCAACATTAAATAAAAAATGTCAATATTTCCTTAAATCAGGAAATTGATCCTTGAAAGTAGGTAATCTGATAGCGTCACCTGTACATAACATCCCAATGTAATATTTCCAATTTTGTTGAATTTAATTCAAAATGACATCCTTATCGGTGTTATCTATGTGTGTTTGCGCACATGTGTACGTGTTGTAGCAGTCGTGACATTCCATCAATGAAATCTAATCAATATTTTGTAATGTATCAGGTGTAACTAGATTAAGGTTATCGTTATGACGATTATTTAATTTATGCCGGGGTGGTGTGCACATGGCGCCTTTTAGGCTGTTCTGTTATGGTGATTGTGACGACAACGGACGATGACGAGGAGGAGCAGAGCAGAAAGCACCCAGGAGGAGCAAGGAGGAAGAGGAGGATGGTGATCATGAAAACAATGACGGTGACTTGATGACAATCGTGATTGTACTGACAATGGTGACAATGACAACAAAGTGACGTAGGGGACAACGATGCGATGTTGATGACAACATGGCAAAATGACAACAATGGCAATTGACAACAATGAGCAGGGATGACAACATTGGCAAGGATGACAACAATGGCCGATGACTGACAACAATGGCGGGATGAAACATTGGCAAGGATGACAACAATGGCGAGGATGACAACGTGGCAAGGATGACAACAATGGCGATGACAACATTGGCAAGGATGACAACAAGGCCGATGACAACAATGGCGATGGACAAACCTTGGCAAGGATGACAAACAAAGGCGAGGATGACAACAATGCAAGGATGACAACAATGGCGAGGATGACAACAATGGCGATGACAACAATGGCGAGGATGACAACATTGGCAAGCGGGATGACAACAATGGCAAACAATTGACAACAATGGCGGCGACGGGGGACAACATGGCAAGAGGAAGACAAAAATGGTGATGACAATGGCGAGGATGACAACATTGGCAGGGATGACAACAATGGCGAGGATGACAAACAAGGCACGGATGACAAACAATTGCGATGACAACAATGGCGAGGAGGACGCGATGACAACAATGGCAAGGACAACAATGGTGTTGACGAGAGAATGACAACAATAGCAAGGGCCCCAGACCACAACAATGGCCCGCCGCATCCGACAACAATGGCGAGGAGGAGCGAGGATGACAAACATGGCAAGGAATGACAAACAATGGCGATGAACCAACCACAACATGGGAGCCCCCCCCCCCCCTCTTTGTATTTCTCTGCCTCTCGATCCGACACAACAATGGCGATGACAACAATGACGATGACAACAATGGCAAGGATGGCAACAATGGCGATGACAGACAATGGCGAGGATGACAACAACGGCAAGGGACAACAATGGGGAGATGACAACAATGGCAGGATGAAATCAATGGCGATGACACAATGGAGAGAGATGAAAACAATGGCAAGGATGACACAATGGCGGATACAATGGCGAGGTGACAACCCCCAATTGGCAAAGATGAACACACCACAATGGAGAGGATGACAACAATGGCACGGATGACAAAAATGGCGATGACAATGGCCCGAGGATGACAACAATGGCGAGGAGGCTGACAACAATGGCACGGATGACAAAATGGCGAGGAAGGATGACAACAATGGCGATCAGCACAACATGGCGAGGATGACAACATGGCAAGGATGACAACATGCACCGCGAGGATGACAACAATGGCCAAGGATGGACAACAATGGCCGAAGGATTGGACAACAATGGCGATGACAAACAATGGCGAGGATGACAACATTGGCAAGGATGACAACAATGGCAGGATGAAAACAATGGCGGATGACAATGGCGAGGATGACAACATTGGCAAGGATGACAACATGGGAGGAGGACAACATGCAAGGATGACAACAATGGCGAGGGGATGGACAACAATGGCAAGGATTACTAACAATGGCAGGATGACAACAATGGCAAGGATGACAAAATGGCAAGGATGACAACAATGGCACGGATGACAACAATGGCGAGGATGACGCACAATGGCGATGACAACAATGCGAGGAGGACAACAATGTGGCAAGGACCAACAATGGTGAGAATGACAACACTGGCAAAGGATGACAACATGGCGATGACAACAATGGCGAGGATGACAACATTGGCACGGATTGAAAACAATGAAATTAGCAAAACTGATATTAGGAGGTTACAGCCAAGCCCGTAGCCAAGAGGAAAGGGAGGGAGTAATTCCCATGATTTTCTGTCCTTGTGCAGAGGTGGGGGAAGCATAATTTATTTTAGGGTTTGCAGCATGTTGACAAATCCAACCATATACTTTTGTTCAATTCTCTTTAAACCTAGGCCAACTTTTTTGTCAAAAGGCAATGTTTTAGAACCTCCAAATGCATTATAAATTTGTTTAAACAATTCAGGTTCCAATGCATATCAAATTCTGCAAAAAAAATTTGCTCTGTGTCTCCAATACAAATTTGTCATGGAGGACCCCAGATACTACTTGGCGGTACATAAATATGTCAAACCCTAATTGTTTTGGACTATGTAACAAACATAGAAAGAAAGCGTGCAAGCAAAATTAAAAGGGATCAAATCATCATATGAGTGTGCAAACAAGGTTAAGTGCAATTAGCGCCATTTGTCAGAAATTCCCATCAACTATATTAGTCTTTGCGTACGTGGCCACTCTTGAAATGGTTCTTCAGGCACTCGTCGAGAGCTATCCTTAATACATGGCAGCAACCACAAACGTATCAAATGGCAGCTATTTGCAATAGACCTTGGGCAGTCACCATGACAACGAAATACTGCAAAATGTGCTTTTTGTGTAGGATCTGCCGAGAAATACAGATCTGTGGAGGGGAAAAATTACAGATTTTCCTGATAATCCTGTCGGAATTAAGCAAGTGAGGAATACTCGGGCTTGGAATAGTCCCAGAATTCTTACATTGTTTGGATATCTGCTGAAAATGAGTAAACAACTCCCAATGCCTATCATCGTCCATGAATGACAAAACACAACAGGCCTAAACAATTTCTTTGTGTTTTATTTATTTAAAGGTTAATGGCCCCATCCACAAATATCCCTCAATCCTCACAAACCAAATTTACCAGAAGTGGTCAAATATTGCATCGTTGAAAAGATGCTAACAATGTTTGCTTTATGACCTTGTGGTATTTTAGTGCTGGCAAAAGATTTGTTTTGGATACTATGAGCGAAAAAGGGCCCCATTTTGGTTAACCATATTAACAGGGTGCCATGACCCAATCACTAATAGCCTCATCCCCCCAGATTTTGCCGGAAGTGACCAGGATTTTTGTATCCGCCAATAAGGTACTATTTTTTTTCATTTTCCCCTGTGTGAAATCTTTCAGACACTGCTTTCCAATGTATATATTATTAATCTTTTCCCTGGAAATGCCCAGCTCACGATAGTGTTGAAAAAAAACCATGTCACTTGGGGCCGGATTCGAACCGGCGACCTTCGTAGGGTTACAATGATTCTCAGGAATTTCAGGATGACTTGGACAGCCAGGGGTTTTAAGATAGAGGGAGGTGAGAAGGCAATGCCAACAATAGGGAGGCGCTGTGGGGAGGGATATCTAGAATAGAGGGGAGGAAATATGGGGAGTGATATGAGAAAGACTAATAAATACGAAAGATAAGTGCAAATTTACAAACCAATTGAAAGCAATTTTAAGCAGGAGGTAGAGGTTAGAAGACAAAAGTATTATAGCAAGGAAAAATGTTATGAAATGGAAAGAGGCAAAGGAACGAAAAGCGATGCTAAGAGAAGATAGGAGAACAAAATAACAAAGGAGAGCTAATAAAA
Source organism: Ophioderma brevispina (assembly GCA_023653785.1). NCBI lineage: Eukaryota > Metazoa > Echinodermata > Ophiuroidea > Amphilepidida > Ophiodermatidae > Ophioderma > Ophioderma brevispina. The sequence continues at coordinate 20,967 of JAMKCH010024844.1, read as the reverse complement.
GGAATTATCGAAAAAGAGAATATATCATGAAATGGAAAGAATAATAACAAAATGAAAAGGAAGGCACAGGGAAAAAGGTAAGTGGCGGGGGTGGCGGGCGGGAGTGATGTGAGTGGGGCGAGTGAGGGAGGAGAGTGAAGGAGGGAGTGAGGGACGTGAGGGGAGTGGGGGGGGGGTGGGTCTGGGGGGGGGGTGGTGGGTGGGTGGCGGGGCTGAGTGATTGGGGAGTGAGGAGTGAGTGGTGAGGGAGTGAGTGAGTGAGTGAGTGACGGGAGGGAGTGAGTGAGTGAGTGAGTGACGTGAGTGAGTGATGTGGAGTAGAGTGAGTGAGTGAGTGAGTGAGTGGGGAAAGCAACATTGAAAAGGGAAATCAGGGGAAGCAACAATTTTGAAAGTGGGAGAGGATATGGCGGGCGGCCGGATTGAAGGGAAAGATGAGAGGGCTGATAAAGCAGTGATGGGAGATGATGGGGAAGATAGAAAGGGACAGTAGATAGTGGGAGAGGGAAATGCGAGAAGGGATGGAGAGATGGAGGATTGGGAGCGGAAAGAGTGAAATTGAGCAGGTGTTAAGGGAAAGGGGCTTAAAAAGAGAGGATAAATGGAAAGAGGGAAGAAGATAAAAAAAATAAAAAAAATAAAAAAAATAAAAAAGATGGGGAGGGGTGGGGACACAAAGTTGTGGCCTCTCAAAGTTTCAAATACAATTGTAATTAAGTGATTAAATCCCAGTGCCATTTGACGAAATTTGTCATTTGCACTTTTGGGTGCATATTTAGACAACTGGCCAATAGCAGCAAAATGTAGGCATCCAAACTTGTAATATCCATTAAATTGCTACTGGGTCAATCATCGCTATGTTGATCATCTAGGACGATCATACTTCGCTCAAAATGTATATCCCGTGTGTATGATCTACAAGTTATGTTGGTGATCTGTCAGTTGCAAGTTCATCTAGTGGGTACTTTTGTGCGGGCATCCCACTAGTACTTTAAAGGTGCACGAGAAGATTCAAACATGAGGGGTCCCTAAAAAGGGGAAAGTACTGATGTTGGCTATGTAAGCTTTCCATCAAAATAACCACACCTAAAAGGATGAAGCTGAGAAATGTTTATTGGGTACCAAAAATTAGAAATTTTATTAATTTTGTAAGGAGCAAAAATACAAAATTAATCTGTTTATAATGAAATATAAGCATATCAGAATCACCTTTTTTCTCTCTTTTAAGGCATTTCTGTAACCAAATTCAAGGTAAGAAATCTATTGAGTGTCTAGTCTATATGAAATTACTATCCATACTATCCATAACCACTCGGGTATAAGCCCACCTTCAGGGAAAAGCCCACCCCCAATTTTTAAAGAAAATACAGGAGCTAGCATACACTCGGGTATAAGCCCAGGTGGTAATTTTAGCATTAAGGAAACAATCAGAGGAGCCATCAAAGTAGGGCCCAATGCATTGGGATGGATTGTTTGCTATAATTGCTTTGAGGAATGTGATGGGAAAATTGAACTTTTATTTTAATGTTTGAATACCTGCTACAACTAAAGTGTACATAAATGGTATCTGGTGAATATTATATACTCTTGATATGATATCGCAATTTTGTATCTGATGTTTGCTCCCAACTTCTAGCCCCTCCCCGGGTATAAGCCCACCCCTATTTTGAAGTAAAATCTTCCTTTTTGGGGGGTGGGCTTATACCCAAGTGCTTACGGTATGACACAATATTTGGACACCTTTAAAAGAGAGGAGAAACATTGCATGAAAGTTGTTGGACAATTTCTCTTTAAGGAGGCAGAAATTGCCAGGAAATGATGGTTTGCACCCCTCCACCCTCTTTTGATTCTTCTGCCAAGTTATAAGGTCACAAGTCAAAAGTAAAGCTGTTGTCTGCAAAATAAACCTTTGGCTTGACAGGATCATCCTTTCCTATACAAAGATAAATCTCATTCATTCCAGAATCCAATTCTTCCCACGATGTCAAGAACTCCCCTTCTCCATTCAAATCCTGGCAAGGCATACACACGTTAACCTCCACAGCAGCAAAAAAAACCCTTGCCACTGAATCGGAAGTCAATAGCGACTCGTTCAAAGTTAACGATGCCCCGACTCGTTATTCAATAAGAACATCAGCAATCACATGAAGGAGGTGTACTTGTTTACACTTGTTTTGACTCCGAATTCAATTGTCTGTTCATCAAAATTGAATTACGACACGGCCCCGGTGGTGTATTATTACGCAGTGCGAGGCCTACACTTAATGCGGCTGAGGAGAAGCAAGAGTTGCTAATCCACATTTGCGGAGTGCAATCCGATGACCCTTGAGAGGCAGCCCAAGCTGACTGGTCATCTCAAGGGCTATTGATCTGACCCAGAGGGTGTTTTGAATCAATCCCATGATGCATAGCAATGTGCCTATACTGTACTGTACTAAACACATTTCAGTACTTAAGGATAAAAAAGTGTTCCAAAAGTTTAAGAACTACAAGACATTTCATAATCAATCAAAAAATTCCCTAAGTACTAACGCTTTGTGGCTAAAATGAGCATTAAAGTCAAGGTTTTTATGTGTTAAGAATAGGATTTTTATGTGATCACATGACCCTATTGAGGTGAAATTTCCCAAACTGGTGCATTGTGGGATTGGCTCAAAATACCCTCTGGATCTGACCAATGACCATGTACTGCAATTGACAAATGGCAGCTATTGCAGCTAGTACAGCCTTCACACACACTATGAGCTAGTAAAATCTCAATTCCCTTAGCACAGTTCAGTAGCTTTCATTCACCAATGTACTTAGAAAATACACCCCTGGTTTTTTTGGTATGATATATAATACCCAGATCACACAAGATCAGTTGATGTCAATGTATGTACAAGTACAACCCACTGAACTGTGTCCTTGGTAGAAGAGCTTATTGTAACTCATAGTGAATATGATAAAGCCAAACTTGCTTGAAGAAGAAGGTGAAGGTAACAGGTACAGTCATGGAGGAGTTCATGCTCACAACCCAAAGTGCCCATCTCCCTTAGTGTTTGGACCTGACTCCCCTGTATAATGTTGCTATAATGGGTTGCCACTCGTCACTTAAGGGAGCCTGTTTTATCTTTCCAGCGTAAGTTGGTACCCATTTACAACAACTGGATCGAGAGTGTGTGGGATTACTCTCTAAATGTAAATGAGTGAAAATTTCACTTTCCAAAAGAGTGAAACTCTTGTAACCACTTCAAAATGAGTGGATTGTACTTAAAAGAGCAAATTACCACTCAAAAAGAGTGATAATCACTCCAATAAGAGTGGATTTCCACTTGCTTTCATGTTGTCCTTCCTTTAACACCTCAAAAGGTGTTGTCCTTTGTTTAACTCCTGTGACCCAAGTTTGGTTTAAATCCATCAAAGTATGTGGATATTACATACAAACGTTAACCATTTTTCACGACAACAGACATCAACAGACTACAACAACAGACATCAACAACAACAGTGGACAAAGTGATCCCTATGTGTCTTCTTGCCTTAAGGCAGGCCTTAAGGCAGGCGACACAAAAATATGATTGCAATTTTTAGTAGATGTGAAAGTAGTCTCTTACACAGGCTAGTCCTTTCTTTATCAAGGGCATGTTTATTTTGGCTATTTTGCTCCCACTTTGAACTGTTTGTCAAAATTGTAACTTATTATGTTAGCCACAACATTGGCCTTTGTGATCCTAGCACCTTCATTTTATTTGTGGTTTACTAGATATCCTCAAAAACGTTATTTTTCCTATTTCAGTTGAGCTGATGTCTGAATGTACACGTTGATATAATGAGTGGAAAGTTCATATCACACTCTCCATACACAGCTGTTTGACCCCATGCAATTGGTCTCTTTTATTTTAAGAGCATTTTAAGCAGTGGCGACACATTTTGACAACTGTTATCGCTAGGGACATGCAGAGCTATACTTTTTTGCAAAATCAGACAAATCCATTGCCGGAATCTTGCCATATTGGCCTACAAAGGTCATGATTTGTATGTTAATATCGCCCTCTATATGCCCCATTCTACCATAGAGAGACGTGCTAAACTAGATTTAAAGAAAAAAATCGTATTTGCCCACAATAAATTCCTAAAATTTACACAGGAGGAATCATATAAAACAAATAATCCAAATTAGTCAGGTGTCAAAGTGTTTTTGCCATTAATATATTTTGGTTTTATTTCTGGTTTGTCATGAATAATGAGACCATTCAAACCCTGTGCATAGGCCACCGGGCGTTTTGTATAATTTTTCCCATGTATGGTAGAAAATGCAATCTTGCTAATCTCTTCTTGTTGTAAATTGAATCTGCACATACTATTAGACCCACATACTATATTTAGGCCCACGGATCAGATGATTTGGTAGTGTTGGTTTCTGTATCTGTTTTTCTGTAGTAAAAAGTTGACCCAAATGTTTATCCCTAACCATATTGCTCACTTTTCCACATGCAGCACCATTTCAGGCCACTTTACATGTAGGCCTAATGGTCCTTGGGTAGTGGCCCCAGATTACCCCTCTCAAACTTGGGGGGGTCAAAGTCATCCTTGGAGGGCATAAGCTCCCAAAATGGCCGCAGAATTATAATTTGGGTGCTTGGTGTATCCACATAATACAAATCGCTTTTCATGACACTTTGGATACAATGGTCCCTTGGGGGTAGTCCACATGTTGGTGGGCTCATGTGACCTTTGTCCCCCATTCACAACCCCGATAGCAGGTTACACATTCATTTTGTGAACGCTGGTATTTTTTTTTTGTAGGTAAGTGTGGACGAGCCTGTGGATCACAAAATGCCCTTTAAGATCAATATGAACTCGTTCTTTTCAGGGTTCGTTTAAGTGTGAACAGATCTTCCAGATGGCAGGTATAACATGGCATGGAGGGTTCAGTGCCATCATGTGAGTGCACAGATTGTAAGGGCAGAATAAGCTGCCATTTGCAGAAATTCCCTTACACATACAAATATTAGCCAAGTCTTTAGTCATGCTCTTGAAAATGGACTTCAGGCGACCGTGTTGATTGAATAACCATTTCAAGAGCCACGCACGCCAAGGAAATATAAATTGAGGTTATTCTAATCCATGGCACACAAGATGGTACACATGCCAGCTATTGCACATATTACTGTTGCACTCACATGCCGATACAGCCTTCAAACACTTGCCCACTGACTCTAAACCTTTGAAATGTTGTACAATAACACTTATCAGTGACTGGCTGGCTGGCTATGTTCACTCCGCAAAATGTTTTCACAATTCCGGGCATGATTTAACCAAACAAGATGAAATTTCATCCGAATTTCTCCCAACGCATTGAGCAAGTTATCTGACAGCAGTGTTTAATATCCGTAAGAAATTTAGCTGTGAATTAAAAGCCATATATGTAATCGTTTGTGAGTGCTGCGTTATAAAAACTCATCGTGTGAATTTGGTGATTGTCGGTAATGATCCCAGGGGGCTTAGTTCAGTATTGTCATTGGGGAGCAAGTGACACTATGGATGGCAGGGTATCATTCATAATATCATCCCCAGAAGGCAAATGTCTCACCTACTCTACTACAATATGATACTCCATGCCTGGCGCTGAATAAAACTGTCAGAGCATTTGGGGAAAAAATGTCTATATGGATAACTGGATAGATAAGAGTCGTTTTGTGTGGAGATATTGTGGGTAATTTTCTGGCTACATTGACTATGCATAACATGCATGCACTTGGCAAAAGCATTTGATCAACAACAAAAAATTTGCAATTTGTGATATTTTCACAAACTTTTTTAGGAATATTCATAATTTAAATTCAGTCTTATCTTCATGTAACTGAATGTGGACAAAAATGAAAAAAAGAGAAAAATTATCAAATCAACTATAAATCGTCATATCTCAAGGACCTACATCTGAATTTACATGAGTCGATGCATCATTTAAAAGCCATTATCAATTGAGATGCTAGGCAAATTTCAATCAATGTCCCGTGAGGAGACGATGCGGTATCTTTCCCCTGTGCACTTGCTAGGGGAAATAGCTGAATATAGTTAATTTTCACTAGACCTTACAACAGAATTTTTGAAATTGAAAAGCAAAATCTGCATCAGGCTCACTAAATCTGTTACACTTCCTACTCGGTAACATCATCAAAGGAATAGTTTTCCAATCAAAATTCCATAGGGATGTTACGGACATTTACAATCTTCCTGCCGCAATAAAGACAAAATGCTTCTTATACTCTAAAAATAAATTATGAACTGTGTGTGTTTGTTTCTTGAACAAATATGACAAACGTAATGACTCTGCGGTATTATAGATAATTCAATGAAATGTTCAAGCATGTCTATTTCATACCAGTTTAATACCTGTTTTGTTTTCACTTCCCGATGTCCAAACATGCTCATTCCACCTCCACACTTTAATCCCCAATTAAGGCCAAGAAAAAAAGAACTTTGTCTCAGCTTCTTTTGGCTAAAAATCTATGTGCTATGCTTTTTTTTTTACAAAACAAGCTATGACCTATGCGATATATTTTTTTTTTAAATTTGTGGCATGGTGATTTTAGAAATACACAATATGTGCCTGAGTTGCAGTCTGCATCATTTTCCAGATTTTTTTCTCCAGGTCTGGAAAACATTTTCTTTTATTTTTCACTTCTTCTAGGTTGGGAACTTAAGGAGAGAGATGGTTAGGAAAGTGCTCCCAATAACATGCTGAATGATGTATCAGCATCATTTTCCAGCATTTTTGTCCAAATCTGGAAAACCTTTTTTGCACGCTATTTTCAAGTTTTCCTGGGTAAATAATGTAAATGGAGGCTAAAGGGCTAGCAAGAAAGCGATAATGCAAGAGAATACAAAAAAATTGGAAATGTATTTTTTAGCTTACAAAATCAAAGATAAGTATGTCCAATTCCATATAACTTCTTTAATGTCCGACCAAAAACACTAAATAGTGAAAAAAGAAGTATTTGAGGGAATTTGTTATATCGTTTTTATTCCCGCAAATAGACATACAGTGATGGCATCTCAAAATCTACATTAAACAGCTGATTTGGGGTTACACCAGTACAGAATAAGCAATGATCAATGATGTTTGTGTTTGAAGTCAAACTACACAGGTCTTGGTGCAGAGTATTATGCTTATATATCTGGGATATTCACAGGGAAATACCTTTTTGATCTCAAGTCAAAATTTTGATATGCACGTATAGAAATTACAGAATCATATAAAAAGTACTGCCTTGTCTTTAATACACAGATTTCAAGCCAACCACTAGCACGTTATGTTAGCACATCCATGCCAGTAACAAAAATACCAAAATACAAATTTTGATGATTTTTTTGCGATATTTCAGATCAGCAAATCGCTGCTTGTCCCTTTAAGGAGAGAATGAATATGGTACATTCAATTATGATTTGGGGTTCTCTCTTTCAGGGATGAAAGTAAGCACTCAGTACAGAAATGCCTAAACAGGGATGAGCTGAACAAATTCCTGAAATCAGGCAAAAGCCTGGACATTTACGTCCCTGGTCTTTTAAAGACACTAACACTGATTCACCCAAAAAGTCAAAATATTTGAAATTAGCAGGAATAGCTTACAAGTGAATGATAAGTCAATCAAATTTCCATAAGTTATTTTTGCAACTGACAAATTTAAAATTGGACAAAAAAGAAAGAAAACAGCACTGTTTATAGATTCAATTCAATTATGTGTTACAGTAAGTGTCAAAATTTGGTTTTATAAGTTTGCCTTCAGTCTTATCATTTGTAGGGTATATTGGATACTATGCTTGTTCCAGACATGCAAAAATATGAGTTATGATGATTTTTTTTCAATTTTTTGATTTACCAAATCACTGATAGTGCCTTAATGATTTTGACCCCAAAGTTATGTCTCCAGAAAATGCTAGTAGTTCTGGTACACAATTGGATGAAATTTGCTACATTTTTGCACAGAAAATGTATTTTCACACTGTTAATAATGTTCATTAAAAAGGTCACTTTAACTGTCATCTGGGAATCGAAACGTGCAAATAACTGTAAAAAACATCATTTTATTAACTGTCCATCTGGGATTGAAACATGCAAATAACTGTAAAAAACATCATTTTAACTGTCATCTGGGAATCGAAACATGCAAATAACTGTAAAAAACATCATTTTAACTGTCATCTGGGAATCGAAACGTGCAAATAACTGTAAAAAACATCATTTTAACTGTTGTGAGTCCCCGCTGCTAGTTAAAACAATGTTTTTAATGAACATATTTAACAGTGCACATTTTTATTTATTTTAAAAAATACATCTATGAGATAGGGAGCCAGCATAATTGAAATTTTAAGTAAGAACGGTATCAAAAATCGGTGTGAGTCAAGAGCGGAAAGAACCAGAAGAGCGTCTTTCTTCTACGAAAAACACCACATGTAACAGTGCCCCAAGATGAGACGCATTATTTGATCTTGTGTAACAAAACAAGCCTACACAGTTTACCATAACAATTTACCTTGCTCCTTGGAGTTGTTTGTACACATTACCACAAGCCCATAGCCTAATGTACTTCCAATAAAAGTGAACTGAACCATATTAGGGCTGATGGCTGATACACTACAAGCAACAACATGCTCATCTACTAAGGAATAAGTTCAGTGAGTTGTACACATGCATACATGAACACAAACTGGCACTGTGCATTCTGGGTATCATAAATCATACCCAAAAATCAGAGGGTATATTTTACTATCTAGGCTCTAGTGAATGAAAGTTAGTGAACTGTGCCATGGGAATGAGGCATTATTGCCTCACAGGACAGGTAACTAAGTTACGTCACATGGTTTGTGGGTTTCAGTATATTGGGTGTACTCACAGCAGAGAATCACCCCTAGCCAAACTACTTCATAGAACTGTATTATAATGTGCAAATGGGCAACCCAATTTTGGGAATGTACCATTTGACATCAGAGGGTGTTTTGAATCAATCCCATGATGCATTGCAATGTAGCTATACCCTACTGTACTAAACTTATGTCAGTACTTAGGGATAAAAAGTGTTCCAAAAGTTTCAGAACTCCAAGATATTTCATAATCAAGTACTAACGCTTTGTGGGCTAAAATGAGCCTAAAAGTCAGGGTTTTTATGTGTTAAGAATAGGATTTTTTGTGGGATCGCATGACCCTACTGAGATGGAATTTTCCAAAACTGGTGCATTGTGGGGTTGACTCAATACACCCTATGATTTGACATCAAGGATCGAGGGGAGGGGTAGTTTGGAGAAAAAATTTTATAACACTATCATATACCTCCCCCACCCCCACGCTCAGCACACCCCCCCCACAAAAAAATATATAGCCCACCTCACACTGGTAAAAAAATTTAAAAGTACCGTCTCTACAATCTACTCACAGAAAAAAGGGAAAAAATGTAATTTTTAAGAAGGGAAAATGAGAAAAATGACAGAAAAAGAAAGAATGAATCCAAGTTCGCCATCAGCTCGAAATCCAATGGTACATACTTTAACAAACTCTATTAACAAAAGTTATTGGGTATCAACCAAATACTTTGAGTGCATTCACTATAGATGAAACATGACCTTTGATAAAGTACATTGAGATAACACTAGGGAAGGGCAAGGTCATAATGCAACCCTTGGGTAAATATACTATAGTAGTTATAGTGTATGTAGGAACAACTTGGAGCCTCTCCTCTGACAAAATGGGTAGAATATAAGTGGCAAAAAGGGGGTCATGTTCCACCTTACACTGAACAGGGTACATGTGGACTTCTATTTAATCCATGTGTGTGGTGTTGGTTACAGAAATTCTAAGGGTATAAGAAAATTGCTTTTTGAGGCAAAATAAAATGAAAACAGTTTTGGTTGGGCTAAGGAAGCAGAAGTATAATGGGAATCCCGATTGTCTACAGTGGGGTACAATGGCATGGCTAGAAGCCAACACAATAGGATAAAATCACCAGCGATGCACCAATCGATTCTGTTTTGTAGTACACAAACTAAGCACTTACCGTTTTCCATGAACTTGTTATTTTCCCTTTTCTTCCTTTCCGGACTATTAGCATCCTCTTCTTCATCCTCCTCGGGGATTACACCATTAACCAATCCTCCCGAGTGACGATTCGGACTGTAAAACTTCCCCGTCAACGGGGGTGGTCTGCGTTCCGCATGGGGGTCCGATACGGAGCGCCCCCTCCGTAGTATGCGTCTGCTCGCCATGCCGAAATGGAGCGCCAGTGTTAATCCTTAAGAGTTAACGTTTGTGCAAAATCCTGTCAGTGAAAGGATAGAGAGAGAGATGGAAACATATGAGTCTCGGTGCCGTCTTGTGTTAATTATCCTTTTGTGTGCCTCCGAGATATACCTATAATAACAGACTGATAGGACTATCCATCATCCATACTATGTATCATAAACAGGAAATATGCATCTATATCACCCGATAGAGTTCACAAATGTTTAACATCACATAAATGCCAGTGTTTCATAGTCTTGGCAATCAGTGTTTTACAAACTTGCCTCATTCATGTGAGTCATACGAGTCATATGAGTCTTGGCAGTCAGTCAGTCACTTTCCAACCATTAATTTGTAGAATCATTTCCATGTTTATGTCAGAAAGTACCAACAAGCAAAGTCTTCTTATGAGTCCATCATTGGCATTCCATTCACTATTTACCATAACAGACAGGTGAATCTAGTCTCTGTTCCATTTCAAACAAAAGATTTTGCCAAAGACGTAAACATAACATATATACCAGCCCAGCTAGTCTTCCTCCCAGTCTTTTCAGATTTGCCCGAGCAATCAACTTACTATAGTTTAATCCACTTAAAAGTGACAGGTCTCACATCTTCATGAATTGATTTATCAAGGTGCAACATTGGCACCATGGGTGCAATTGGCATCTCTGCCTTTCATTCCCAGACACATAGGCAAAAATAATAAGGGAGAATAGATTTCTCTGACATGTAGATAAACAGAAATATAATAATTTTGCCTATTCAGTAGCGACCAAATTATACATAGGTGAATCCACTGCTCATTCCAAACTTTATTCATGCCAGGAATTTATGTCTGCCAATAAGCTCTTCAAGGGTGTGTTTATTATATAAGTACCAGCATGTGAAGTTTTACTGTATTCAGTCCTTGATGATATATTAGCATGCTTTCATTACCATTATCAAGAGAAGAATTCAGTAGCTTCCCACAATGCATTGCTTCCAATGGAGGTTTTGTACAGCTACTGATGTGAATCGTTAGAGATGAAACATATGTAAATTGACAGTACTGATCATAAACTTGCATTTTAAGAATGTTTCATCTCTAAGGATTCACATGACTACCTATACAAAAACTTCAATTGGAAGCAATGCATTATGGGAAACTACTGATATCTTCTCTTACCATTATCTGTGTTAAAAATCTGCCTAATCATTCATTTTTTTATTTAATGCAATTTAAACATTTATTTCATATAATTTGAGATCCAACATGGTTGTTCAAATCACACAAGAACCACAAGAGCATTTGTTATGTATATTCCATTATGAATTCTTTCACTCCATTCAACAGCAAAACAGATGGAATTTATCATTCTATTCATAGATCATAAAGATCTGTGCCATCCATTTCATTTCATTTATGGTTTACTAACCAAAGCATTTGTAGCCCGAAGGCTAAATTACAGAGACACAGATTAAAAGCTATCAAAACATATAAACATACAAAAAAAAATAAAGAACATGGCTATATCACTAAAACTTTATAGCTTATACAAAAGGAGGTATTAACTTTATTGCAAGTCCCAGATTTAACCAACCTTGAATGCAATTTACTCCACAAACACACTCAAACACATACTCACACTCACTCACACTCCTCGCACTCACACTCACTCACTCACTCACTCACTCCTCACTCATCACTCACTCACTCACTCTCACACTCTCTCACTCTCACTCACACTAACTCATTCGCACTCACGCTCACTCACACTCCTCGCACTCACACTCACTCACACTCCTCGCACTCACACTCACTCACTCACTCCTCACTCACTCACTCAATCACTCACTCACTCACTCCTCACTCACTCACTCACTCACTCACTCCTCACTCACTCACTTCCCCACTCATACCCTTCCTCTCTCACATATTCAACATGCCAACATTAATCCAACACACTGGATATCACATAGGAACCAACATGCTTATTCTTTCAAACAAATTCCTACAGATTTTCCTAACTCACTTTGCTACTTAAAATAACAAGTTGATAACTTTATAACCTTTTTCATTGAGATTAAAGAAGAAATTTGTCCAACAATAAATCTACACTTAGTGGATAATGTCACAAACATAGGCACCAAAAATGCTCTATACACATTTTCTTAACAATAATCTCATAAACCTACAATTACAGAATGAATCATCTATTCCACAATATCATAAACAAACATGACACTTAATGTCCAACAACAGAACTGATAACAAAGAGGGTAACATCACATAAGTATCAGCATGCCAAGTCTTCCTATCTTCTCCTTAACAATTTCCCTTGGCAATCCTCTACCACTCACTCAAGAACTGCCAACTCACCTTGTTACACTGAAGCAGAAAGGATCGAGAGAGAGAAAGCGGATGTTTTGGTCCCGGTTTCAGTATATTAAACAAAAAAGTAACAGTGACAGGTGCGAGTAAGAGTTTGAGTAAAAAGGGTCAAAGCTACTAGCTACGTCTGTGTACCGAAGCGTCAGCGCACGGCAAAACAGTTTTTCTGTTAACACAGGCTAACTATGACAGGTAGCTCTGACTGGGAGCGTGCATCAGACCGTTGCACTGCTAGACTAATGTGTCCTGAAAATCACAATGAACTCCCTGCTACACTCCGTCGGCCTTGGCGACAGTCCTGCGTATAGAATCCCGTTTGCGGCATACACACATACACACGCATATATCCGTGCAGACACGTATGGCAGCTTTGAGAGTGGCAATGGTTTTGTAGACACACGGGCAAGGACAAACTAAGCCAGTTGAGATAACCACACCGAGTAAATTTATCAATTAATTTTTAATCAAATTACTCTACTGCTGGTTTCCGCTGAGTGAAAACATCAAATTATTTGATTTTGTAAGAACACATGTGAGATCAGATTTCATAATTAAAAACACTATCAGTTCAGTGTTTGTATATTAAATTTGTAAATGTATTTACCAATGAAATTTTGAATTTAGTTTGTTCCATTTCAGGCTCTGATTTGGTACGATGTCTGTTGATGTGTCTTGTCTTCTTTTACATCCAAACATTTAAATGCATGGAATATTGAATTTCATAATTTTGGCTTTCTTGTTTTTCAAAGTTTAAATGTCAATTTTGAAATAAAATAAGGGCACTGGCCCTATGCCATTGAACACAGGAACTCTATTGATCAACTTCCCAAGCTCAGACATACGACTACGGCTCACTCTTGACAAGGAGTTTACAATATTATGACGTACTAGGGAAGGGATGCTAGTATTCCTATTATTAGCTACTACTAAAAAGTTCAGGATGCATTTTTTTAAAGGCAGTAGCAGCGATAATACAAGAGAATCGAAAAAAATGTGGAAATACATTTTTTTACTTTAAGTGTGTACAATTCCATATAACTGCTTTAATGTAGAAACAAACCACCAAATAGTGAAAAAATGAAGTATTTGAGGAAAAAAATTTGTCATACCGTCCCCCGCAAATTTAACATAGAGTGACCGGCCGTCTCAAAATCTACACTAAAAACAAGCTGATTGTGGTGTACACCAGTACAGAATAAACAAAAATCAATAATGTTTGTGTTGAGTTCAACTGAAAAAATTGTCATAGGTGCACAATAGCAGGGGGAATATCGCCGGGAAGGCTTTTTTGATCTCTAGTCGGAATTTTGATACGCACGTATAGAAATTACAGAATCAGATACAAAGTACTGCCTTGTCTTTAATACGCGGATTTCAAGCCAACCACTTGCAGGTTATGTTCGCATATCCATGCCAGTAACAAAAATATAAAAATATAAATTTCGATTATTTTTTCGATATTTTGGATTAGCAATCGCTGCTAATCCCTTCGAGAGAGAGAGAGGGGGAGAGAGAGAGAGAGAGAGAGAGAGAGAGAGAGAGAGAGAGAGAGGAGAGAGAGGGAGAGAGAGAAAGAGACAGAGGAGATGGAGAGAAGTAGTAAAATATGAAGAAATGGATGAAAGTATAAAAGTAACATTCAACATGTTCAAAAATCCTACTAATCATAACCTCTTCTGTTTTTCCTCAAAAGTTTCCTAGTGTGTGCTTGTGTGTGTTTTTGTGTGTGTGCACATGCACAGGTGTGTGTGTGTAATTGTACACTATGTACATAGCCAATTATAAATGCAACTGCACCAAAATCCTTTTTTTTTTTAATTTGTGCTGTTGTTGCTTTAAAGACAGCCCCTCTAGACAGTGGTTGTCTAAAAAAATGGTTCATTTTAACACAGTTAAGTATTTATTTATTTATTTAATTCGGCATTTGCCAGAGAGTGATTTTTTTATATAAAAGAATATTAATATTTTTTTTATATTCTAGAGAGCAATGATAGGAAAACTGGGTTAAAGATTATGTTGACTTTCTTGAATTATAAAGACCGACGTTATTTACATGTATTGGATCTGCTAGTGTCTTAACCCCTTGACATCTACATCTTTCTTACAGTATCTCTGATTGGCTCATTACATGATATAACATGATATAAGCTCTGAGTAACCAATCAAAACAGACCTTCTATATATCTGTACAAACCTTTATTTTTTTTGCTTACAATGTCTGTGACACAGCTGTTTCAAAGTCTCATTTATTATGTTAAAACCAGAATAAAACAAAAAATATCAACGGTGACACACTTTTGATGACTAATTTGAATTATTTATACCACTGACTTCATCCTGTGTAAATTATACGAAATTTAATCAGGGGCAAATATGATTTTTCTTAAAAACCTTGCTTAACATGTCTTTCTTGGGAAAATTGGCATATATAGAGGGCACTATAAAAACAACTCTGAACCTGGTTGTGTGGCTTACTGTAAAGTTATAATTTTCGCTGTGTGTATTATTTCGCCGTTTCAGTATTTTTAAACATTTTTGCTTGTTTTTAAATTCGCTCTTTTCTGCTATCTATCCTACATGACCTACACCCAAAATAACATTTTCGCGGTTTTTAATTTCGCGCTAGCTCCGAAGCGCGGTGAAAAACGCAAAAATTAATGTAGCAAAAAATTTTTCACTTTTACAGTATAATGGCTAGATTCCTGCAATGGAATTTTTTCTGAATTTGTTGCAAAGGCATACCTCTTTCATGTCCCTACATAGTCAGTTGTCAATATTGTTTCGCCACTGCTTAAATTTGCACCAACAAATAATATTATTGCATGGGGTCAAACCCACTGTGCTGATTGGCCTAATTAACATCATATACCCTAGTGATACCAATCAATTAAGCGCAGTGCCCAGGGGTTAACCACAGAGCCCAGGTGGCATCATCATTTTAACAGTATCTCTGATTGGCTCATTACATGATATAACGTGAAATAACCTCTGAGCAACCAATCAAAATAGAGATTATTTTTACATGGAAGCAGCACTCATTCTTCCTCTGAAATAATAGTATCACTGCATGGTTTTTAAAATAATACCTTTTTTCTCTAAATATTTCAAACTGAACAAAACCAGTCTAACTCCCGGTGATATGATTTTCTAGATCCACTCCTGATCAATCTTATATACATGACTAACGGGTTCATGAAACTGTCCTTTTACCCTCCTCCACAATTTTAAAAGGGGATGGCCCGATTTAAGTCTAAGTTTTTCATCTTGATAGAATGGCCTTCACCCCAAAACCCCATCTGTAAAGTTTTGCACCGATATTTCAACCCGTTTTGATGTGAGAGCTAAAAAATGTGATTTTGCAATCCCCATAGAGTACTCTGTAAAATTAATGTTGGTCGACCAAAATGGGGCACATTCTCACTCATAACATCCAAACCAAACATCATTTAGCCTTAAGATTTCACAAGGTAAATGAGAAAAATAGCAGCTTTCTTCTGATACCAACATTTTGACCACTTCCGGTAAAATCTGGGGTCCCTGGGGACGAGGCTATTAGCGATAGGGCCATGGACCTTTAAGAAAACACTGGGAGCAAAGTGTCTTAATTTTTAATAAGAGTAATTGGCGGCCACATGATCTCACAAGTTGGGCTTATATTAAATTTTACATATTGATGTGGTGGATAAAATGGTAATACCCTTACTTATGTACATTTATTTCACCCCACTCCAATTCTACGCATGGTATGTTTGCCCTGTATTGTTATGAGCCCTCGCTGCAATGATTGTTTAACTTGATCTTTATTTAAAACATGTAAGGCTGTTCAGACCCGACATTTTCAGCATCGGTGTCACCAAAATACCCCACCCCAAAATATTTTTTTTGAAAATTTTCCACTGTCACCCAAAGACCCCTATTTTATTGGAAGTTTCACCCAAAGACCCAACTTTTTGGAAATTTTAGCCAAGTGCCACCCAAAAATCACTATTTTGGGGCAATGTGTCTGTCTCTCAACCAAAGATCCCTACTATCTGCACGTCCTCTATCAGCGAATGCCCCTGCGTTTGGAATAACTAGCTTTAGATCCATCCATTTCAAATCATGTGAGTTCCTCCACCCACCCGGATATAGACCACACCTTGAGTTTGACCAGGAGCCATAGGTCTTTCCCATATGAATTCCATACACTCCCAATGAGAGGCATAATTGGAATTGAGCATAGGTCTCTCATGGGGGGGTCCTTGAATACAAAAAAAGACCTACAGTGTGAGTCAAAATGATTGTTCCCCAATGAATCAAAAAAATATTAAAAATATTTGTAATCTTTTTAGAATATTATTATACACTTTATATTAACAAATAATTTCTTCTTAATCACCAGGTCAAAAATCCTGAAATTCATGCATTTTATTTTCAAGTTATGGCCTCATTTTTAAAGGGCTCCCGAAATGCCGTGTGTAGTACAGTAAGCCATAGAAGATGAGTAACATGTTAACAGTGTAATTCACAAACCAGGATCCAGAAAAAAACGAGATAGGCAAATAACTTTCTGTTTGTTGCATTTATTCACCACAGCGAAGCACAAAATTAATAATATTTATCATGAAAGAAAATTGTTCCAAAAAGTCTGACCTTTGACCTTTAGCCAACTAGGGTGTATCACTGAAATTGAAACCTGGTTTTGGTGTGTATTTTTCAATATCTTTTTGTTTTGCCTTAGTTAATAGTTAAAAACGAGTTCATTCCAAACCTTGAAGAATTATAAACAGTCAAAATATAATTGCACTTGTTGTTGCATTAATCCCAACTTAATAACTGGCCTGTGTTATACCAGAGAAGATTCTCATCTTCTCTGGTTATATTCATTGGGACATTTATTACCATTTATCCACCAGAGTGTGTAAAGCACACATTAGGTATCACACTCGAAATTTGCGCTTCAATTACCAAATCAATAGAATCCTGTACAAAGGCAAATCTGAGGGCCTTTATTTAAATGAATGCAGATATTGATTGCTTGAACCAAAATGAAAAATTCAAAATTCCTGTGAAAGCTATTTAAATGTACTTTTGAATTTTTTACAATTTTAAGAGCTACCTTGCACAGTTTGACAAGAAAAAATCAGGATATTTGGGGAACAATCATTTTGACTCACACTGTATATAGCTAGCTACAACTTTAAACGTTTGTTAGCATGTCTTTGATTGGATAATTATATCATATAATGCTATGAATAAGCAAATTATCAGATCAGCTGATAAATGGGGGAGGGGTAATTAATGGAATGGCACAAAAGATGCTCTAAGTGAATTCTTACATCCTCCATTTCCATACCATTTTAAACTTTTCTAGTTATCAATAAACCCCATGTGCCCATCGAAATTAAGGCAGGAAATGCCCTTTTCTAGTTATCAATAATTGAAATTAAGGCAGGAAAATGCCATTTTTTAAATTAAATTAACATATATAGGTCAAAATATCATTTTTGATTTGATAATGGGTAACACAAACCTATGCATGAACAATTAGGAAAAAAAAAAAGTTTGTCTCAGAAGATCGCGTGCATTATGTTTAAAATTGGTTTTTGACCGCATATTTTTTTTTTAGGTTTTACTCACTTTAAATTTTTTTGTAAAAAATTTCAGAAAAAAAAAATGAAAATTTGGCCGCGAAGCGTCCGAAAAATTGAAAAAAGTGGGCCAAAAATGCATTTCGCATTAGCATTTTTCTTAAAAAAAAGAAAAAAAAACACATTTCGCATTGCGATTTTTCACATTTCTTCTGAGACAAACTTGTTTTTTTTTGGCCTTATAATGATTGACAACAGCCTTGCTGTATAAATGCAACACATCTCCCACATTTTCATTATATTACATCAATGATATCCTCATGTATATGGAATAATTTTGAGTCAGGTCAGGTTTCCTTTGAGGGCCTGCTACTGGTATCCTGGTAACCAGTACTACCTGTCACAGGGCCGAGTTGTCAGCGGCTAAACCATCACCCCCATCAGATTTCTGATGAGGAGGGTAGCTGGTTACCCTGGTAGAATGAAAAAGAAGATCTACCTACAAGGGCGTCAGCTCTGGAGAGCTAATGGCGGCCATCCAGCACATGCTGCCTTGCGTGTTGGGCGTGGTTGCCCAAAGGTTAGGCCCACCGCTGAAAACTGTGGATTGACGTCAGGAAGGGCATCCGGTCAATTATCTTTTGCTCCAATAAATCCTCACACAGCAGTATTGCTGAGTGAGGTGTATCCGGCCACCCTCGTTAACGGGGACAAAACCGGATTTAAAACTTTGGTATAACTAACTAAAAGTGTAATAAATAGCAAGATAATTATAACCCTTTTAACCAGAAAATAGGTGACTTAACCAGAAACTTTATCCAAGTCTGACACAATTTTCTTAACTGAATGATTTACTGAATTAAATTGACCTTTTTTTTAAAGGCACTATTAGGGTTTGCTAAACCAGAAAATAAAAAAAATCATCGAAAATCAGATTTTTGCATGTTTGTACAACTAGTTTAGGTATCCTACATACCCCATAAGTTAGAGGACCAAAAGCAACTTAATAAGGACAAAATCGGATATTTTAGTCATTACTGTCCGTACAGACACTTACTACAACACATAATTGAATGGAGATTCATATCTTCGGACACTGCTGTTTTCTTCCTTTTCTATCAATTTTTATCTTGGAAAAAATAACTTATGAGAAGTCTACAGACTTATCTTAACTTTTAAGCTATCTCCCCTGCAAATTTTACAAATATTGTGAGGATCACTGTAGTGTCTTTAATTTCGAAGTAGTAGTAGTCAAAGATTGACTAACTATAAATTGTAGTTGGTGTATAGTTGACCGTCATCGGGGGTCAAATTTGACTACCTACTTTTAAGTGTGATAAAAAGGTCAATTAGTTCAGCAAATTTGCATACTGGCCTACGTGTTGTAGGTCTATCAACATTTGATTGTGCTTAGCTTAGTCTTGTTGTAGGAGCATAGGTGTACATCCATGGTATTGCTAACTACTACAAATGAATTGCGTGGGAATACATGTACCATAAGATTACTTGAATTAAACAAAAACTCTTGTTTTCAAATGATAAAATTTGCAAAGGCCAACACACATAGTACACAAAAACTTCCAAATCTTGGAGATGAGTTTGCAGACATAGATCATAAAGTGCTCCTTTAATTATTCCAATTTGCTACAAAATTAGAATTCCATTCACACCAAAAACAACAAGATGCAACACATATGTCTTGGTATCAGGCTTAGTTTTTCCCAGCTGAAACAGATGCTTCTTCTTTCAAAGATGACACCTTTCGCGACATTGTTTGCAAATAAATATGAACAAAATCATAGACTCGGGAATCAAAATAAGGATACTGCTGAATCAATTTACATAAGAAAATGCAATGTCTTCATTTTTCGTCATCTCTTATGAGAATTTCACAGTGGTGGGGACCAGCTTTGCATACCAAAGTAAGCCTTCGTGCACAGCATCAAGATGAAGGATGCCTAGGCGGCAAGACTGTTGAATTTGGCCCGACAATTTGAAAGTCTTGCTTAATCCTTTCAACCCACCAGGCCCTGTTCCCCAAACTCGTGCGTAACCCTACCTACATGTATACTAACTCATGTGTATGTCCTACATAACAGACCTTTCCATACCAGTGCTTTGGACAAATTGGTCCACTCAGGCGTGACATAGTATGCACATAGATTTACGACTGAGTTTCGGGAACGGACCCCTAGTGGACTCCATATAGCTTGTAACACCTAAGTCAGTGGTTTCAGAGAAAGCTTCTCAAACCAATGACCTAAGATTAGGGTTGTTTGGACTCATTGAAATGCATTTTGCATGCAGATTCCAAAATAAGGTCCTGAAAATGTGTAATTTTATTTTTTGACAAATTAAACTTTTTTGCCATCTTTAGAACATTCTGACCCGCTTCAACAGAGAAAAAAGTCACCAGACTCAATTTTAAGTTAAAAACAAATTAAGTTACAAACTAACATTATCAAGATTCTCACAAAAAACTAATCACAATGTTGAATTTGCCCCTTTAAGTTTATTATGTATGACAGATGACTGCTCCTTCAAAACACTAGTCCGCATGAAAGGGGGAAATTATTAAGCAGTATCACTCCACTTATGGTAATCCACATTCAAATCTGTGCACATTAGGGAATTATTTGACCAATTTCTCAGAGTAACACTGTGACCAGAATTAGAAAATTGTATTTGTTACATGTTTATAACTTGGGTGTCATTTTAAAGTGGATTTTCCAGTAATTCAATATATAAAAAACTCAAAATGTAAC
>JAMKCH010024843.1:0-39352 GCA_023653785.1 Ophioderma brevispina | reverse complement strand
CATATGGCCACAGCTGTTGACCCCAAGCAAACCGTCTCTTATTTTAGGAGCAATTTTAAGTGGCGGGAATCTTGCCATTATAGGCAGACAAAGGTCTTTTTGTATGTTATAGCGCCCGCTATATGCCCATTCTCCATAGAGCGACGTGTTGAAAGCAAATTTTAAAGAAAAATCATTATTTGCGCAATGAAATTTCGTAAAATTTACACCGGATGGAGTCAGTGGGACAATAATTCAAATAGTTGTCAAAAGTGTGTCGCCTTTGATATTTTTTTATTTTATTCTGGTTTTGCCATAATAAATGAGACTCTCAAACAACTGTGATGGCGATAGGCCACAAAACATGGGCCTCATATTTAGCCTTTCTTGTGTATGTGAACGACCTCTTTTCATGCCAATTTTGGTGTAGAGTTTTCTCAAATGATTGGAAAATTAGTCAAATTTAGGTCAAAATTCTCCTCAATTTAATCCAATTTTCCTAAAATTGTTGGAAATTAGTCCGTTTCTCAAACTGAAGACAAAATTTTAAAAATTTGCTATCAACAGTCTAAATTTGAGGGAAAAGTGGCAAATTCGGCATCTTTAAGGCATAGCTTTGAGTCTCCCTTGTCAATATCAATCATTGATATTATGTTCTTCACAAAATACAGACCATCAATGATGATACTAATATGAATGATATCGTACAATGAAAAAAAACCAATAGGATTGAAAAGATATCCTCATGAATAAGGGATTTAAAAGCATCCATTATAACTTAAGCAATTAATGGACACATTTTTTGAGAGACGGCCCCCAATTGTGTCAAAACCACTTTGATATTTATGGACAGTTACGTTGGTAATGTCTAAGAAAATATACTCGGCGAAACGAGAAGGTAAAAAATGCTTATTTAATCATAAAATAATTCATTTTGTAATTCGAATTGGGGGATCCAGATTGACTTAACAGTAGAGTGGAAAATGATACATTTAGGTCAGTCCCAGATGAAATAGTGCCACCTCGAGACAAATAAAACTCTTACTGGACTTGCCTGAACCAATAAAACAACTAATGGATGAGCGTAGACACCTACATGGCGCATCCCGGCAATTTAACATTGGAAGGCCGGTTCAAGCAGTCGTTGAATTATTATAGGGGATCCCAATAATAAGTTATAATTACAAATTCCTTCGTTTGTGAGCACAAAACATTTGCGCAACCATTCACAGGATTAATAGTTTACTAGCCAGTTACCATGGAAATGTGTAAAAATCTCAATATTTGGCAAAATTGGGGGCGCCTCTTACAACAAACTGTGCTAATATTGCTTTAGAGAAACTGCGAAAATAAATAAAAGTTGGCATATGATAAAAGGCGAAATATATGAGCTCTAAAAGAAGGATCGCTTGTGTAAAAAAACGCCACAATCTGGATACAAAAAGCCCCGTTTACACTGGGCCAAAAGTCGAAGTGGAATTTGTGATGAGAGTCATCGATTTCTCCTTTTCCTGAAGTGTAAACACGAGCAGTCGTAATCGATATGACTTCAAAACAAGTGAATTCGTAAGTTGCTTTTTAGCAATTACTTTTGAGTGGAATTCCAATAAAGTGTCTTTTTGTTTAATTGAATTCGAAATTTTGCAGTATTAAACGAAACACACTAATAGATTTCATGTCTAATGGTCGTATTAAGTGAAACCCGCCTCAACGATTGCGCCCGGCATTCCGGCTTATCACCAGCAATGGCAAGACTCTAAACACGAGGATGAATGTAGGCGGTCATTCCCAAAGAGTCGGACTTAAGCGTTTTGTCTTCATTTCTCTTAGTTTCTGCCGTTAGTTTTGATCATATTTTGGCTCCCATAATTCACAAAAAAGCTATCACAGCCGCCGAGTGCAAGCCAATTTAGCGTCGGCCAGCCATGGTAAAGAAGCGCGGAAAATCTTTGTTGAACGGAAATCAAACTTCTCGATAATGAGAGCGCCAAAATGATGTAAATATTTTCTGAAAGCGAATTCGAAATCGCTTTCATGAAACACTACTACTACTCTAATTTAAGTTATGATCAGTCGTATTAAAAATAATATTGATTCAATTAGACTTTTGTCTAGTGTAAACGTGCTAAAAGAGACTGCATGCTGTACCAGTGATCAACGAGGTCACTGCTAAAAGCAAGGCGTGAGGGTGCAGTGACCTCTCAAAATTACATACCAAAACTAATTAAATAATATTATATAACAAGGAACAAGATACAAAGTGGACAAATGACAGAACATACAAAATATTGGCAAAAGAAACAAACAAAACAGGACAAATACAAACAAAGTACACAATCCAAAACGTTAGATAAGGAAGATATAAGTTGGCAGTTTTAAGAAAAGAAAAGAGAGATTAATTTAGGATGGACTGACAGCAGTATATGAGCTTATCCCAAAAAAAATTGTTTTTTTCATGTTGGTTTTGAAAGAAGGAAGAGAGGGGCAGTTGTTTTAGTTGTGATGGTAAGGGTGACCAGAGCAAGGGGCATTGAATGGGGTGTATATTGGCCAGAAGGGTGTTAAACTTGTTTTATGTAGGGGGTATTTGCATGCCTGGTTTCATATAGGTCTTGTATTTATACTTCCAGACTCTTGGGGCACATCTCTATCCAAATCAAACTTTGAGATACCCCCCATTCATCACTAATTTCAAATGTTAAAAGTTCTTCACGACTGTTATCAAGAACCTGCAGCTCTTTTAAGTTTGGGTGCACTTTCTTTGTATTGTTGAAGAACATTTACATGTGGTAGCCGATGTCCTGTCATACTATAGAGGTGGGTTCTAATTGGGACCTATGTTGCGTTTAAACCAGAAAAGGGATTAACTTGGCTCAATAGAAACAGCCGTCTACTGCAGTTTCTTGTTTATACCGATGAAAGTTTCCACCGGTATTTATCCGTCTTTGGGAAGGGGGATAATGCCAGAGAAATTATCCGGTTAAAGCCAATAGAAACACCACACGCCGTTCCGATAGAGTGCACATACCGGCAAAAGACCGGAAAATTGACGCCACATGATCGCAGTAATTGACCCCGTCCCAGCGTGCGCAGCGATGTTGACGTTAGTACCCAGGGTGTAGCAACGCATTTTGGCAAAATCACGATTATCCGTCGCCGTCTTACTTTTTGGTGCGCGATACATGTCTCTGTAATATACCTCATGATCCTTTTCTGCCTATCACAAGTGTGGATGGGCTTGCAGGAGAGTCATTTACCGATGAATTAAAACTCAAAATTGGAATTAAAACTAGGGCATTCGCTCTTTTCCCGCATTTTGGATTGCAGTTCGGCGAGGTCACGGCCTGCAATACAACGGGTGAACTGTGAGATGACCTCAGTGGGAAAATAAACAGGACTTGACGATCGCGTCGCATTTTCCGGAAAACGTTGCTCAATAGAAACTTCGCACGATCGGCTATTCTCAGGATCAACCGGATTAAATTTTTATCCGGATAAATCACGTATGCTTCAATAGAAACACGATCTAGGAGAAATGTGTACTTTGTTGTGGCCTCGAGCACAAACAACAAGCATGTGATTGTTGATTAATTTTGTTGAGTTATACATAGCTTTCATCAGTAAATTGTTACCAGTTGTTTCAATATACTGTTGCTTCATTGACTAGCTTTTACTTGTATACCCGGTTAGAATATTGATTGAGGTAAAGAATACAGAAAAAGTGCGGGGTTGCTGGGGCCACTAGTTAAAGGTACTGGGTACTTTACATGAAAACGCAGTATCTACAATATGTTGTTATTTTTGTCACAGCTATGTCATAAGGATAACAGTTTATTTCCAGTGGCAAATTGCATAATTCGTATAGAATGTTACATGTAGGGATAGTGGAAGATGGAGTGTGCAACAACATCACAAACTTGCCCACTTAACCAATGAAAAAGTAAGAACAAAATATCTAAACTAAATATGAAAATGAAATTGACATGTTAGATTTGATACACATTTTTTTTTTGGGGGGGGGATGATATTGAAAAGCGAAATTATTTGCAGCCCATCTCTCCCTACGCCACCCCCGGACAGGGAAAGTCAAAAGTTGCGCTCAATCAGGCCGGAATGAACACTATATGAAAAATTTGAGACCTTTACAGAAAGTAGAGCATACCACACCTCATAGCTTTTCATTCAGATGCCAAGAATATATTGCTGTACACAATGAAGCAAAGGGTTCCATGCTATATTGGGTTTAATTTGATAGTGTTGAACGCTTAGCTTATGGCAAAAGTACCGAACTAGATACATATTTCCGTCTCTCGCTTCTCTGACTTCGCACTGTTCTCTGACATAAGATATACCCTGTTCTTATACACATACACACATTACACATTCTCATATTGTGCACACAAAAGAGAAGAAGAAACAAAAAAGTTGTGTTTCTGAAATAAAATAACATGCTATGTGTCAATGTTTTCTTAGCTCGGGGAGCGGGTTTTAATAAACAAAAGTCTGAAATCAGATCCAGTTCGGCAGCCGAGAAAGATCAATGAAGTAGATCGAAGACCTGTGCAACGTAGCATCGTCGCTTCTGTCGCTTTTGCGTAGTTAGCGTTACCGAAACCGAGAGTATTTGATTACTAAACAAAGCTAGACAATCTCATTTTAGTGTCGGAAGAATTTCTCTGCTGGGATACTTGGAGCCCGATGGTTTGGGATGCTCAAGGCCTGTCTATCTGCTGTGAAATTGATCACTCTGTTATATTTAATTTGTAGTCAGTAGCTGGTGGTGTTTTTTGTCAGAATCGTAACTCTGGTCATGAAGATGCGGAACTTTTTCCCTTTGGTAAAAAAATTTTTAAAGATTCCCCCAAAGTGAAATATTTCATAAAATAGGCAAAGTGGCATTATATCAAACTTTCGTTGGAAGGGGGTTGTGAGGCGGGCTTCATTTTCAGCACTCCCTAGGTTCATTTGTTTATGCTGTGAGCAGAGAGTAAATGTTCTGGCATATTTAATTATACTCAGTTAATATTTCAACCTATCTCAAACAGGGAGATGCCAATATTAATCGGTAAATTGGCATGTTCCCCTAAAATTATAAACAAAATATGTGATTTCTGAGGAAAGGAATTGTTGCACATCACACAGGTGTCTGTTATTGTGGCAATATGCTAGTCATCTTGAAATTCATACTCCCTGTGTGGAATGCTGTACATAAATGCACTACAGAGGGTGTGTGTGTGTTTGTGTGTGTGTTAAAGGATGTGTGTGTGAGAGGGTGTGTGTGTGTGTATTTCAAATGAAATATTCCAATTGGCCATTCTGTTTGAAATCTTTACGCCCTCTGTTGAAGACTTAACACTTAAGTGCATATGGGTGGGATTCCATGTGGACCCAAGATTTTGTTTTCCACATGCCAAGATTTAATGCTAAATTATTTTTGTCCAAGATTTTATGTAATTATCTAAATATTGCTTGCGCATATTTTGTTGGAATAAAGATAAAATCGGCCTTGGTTTTTTTAGGGTAATTAGCATAAATAAGCATTTTGGTGGTACTATTCAAAATTAGTTTTGCTCCTTAAATCGTACTGGAGTAACTTAAATACATTTACAATGCTGAAATAAAATTTTATGTTCTCCTATTTCTCCTATTATGAGCCAAATTTTATGGAAAAAGTCCTTTGGGAAAGTGATCTATCAATTTTTGGTGGGAAAATTTTTTGTTGCGACTAATGCGACATAATAAAGATTGGTGTTTGGACCGCCATTTGAATTGGTGCAACCGATTTTCATTTGTTTATTCATTTTGTTTATTATTGTCATTTCATATGTGAGAGCGTTTTGATGTACCCTTCAATGACCGGAGTTTTACTAAAAAAGATTCCAGTGGCAAAGTGGTTTTCAGAGGAGGAGAACTACATGACCCCCCATGCACAGGAGTGCAGAAGACCTTATGCACTTAAAGAGACATGAGGGAATTTCCAGACTGAAGCGCCCTCAAATTTTTTCGAACCCAGGTTTTTTACATATTTGGAATGCTTACCGATGTATTACATCACACCTGAAGTGAATAAGCCATCTTTATGTAATAAGATAATGTTTTAGTAATTTCTGTCGTGCATGACAGAAATTCAAAGCATGGTTTCCTATAGGGACAATTTGGATAGCAGGCAAGTTCAAAACAATGTTTGCAGTTGTCTTTCGTGCTTGTTTGTCCAATAAACCTTCGAAACGTTCTCAGTAGGTGGTCTATAACCGATCAAGTGCAATTTGAGAGAAATTTGTATCCTAAAAAAAATCTCCTCCTGTAACTTTAAGTGTTAACCTGAGTCTTCTACAGAGGGGGTGTGGATTTTAATTGTATTGAGTTCTCTCTCTGTGAGAACTATACCTGAATCTTCTTCCAAAGAGGGAATGCAGATTTTAAGTAGAACCACTTGACTGCTGTTTTAATGCATGTTTTTCATTGTTTATTATTGTATTTCAGAACTGGGAAGAATATAATGTGCTGATTCAGATGCTATTTTTGGAGACTTACACAGGTATGTGCTATTAATAATACAATTTAGATGGTTTCCTAGAAATTACCTTCTTTAACAACATTGAGAGCCTAAATGCTCTACATTTTTTAGGATTTCATATTATAATAAGATAAAAAATTATTCCGGAAGGTTTAGTGGGCTTGTAAACCCAAAATACAGAGTAAACTACCTTCCATGACTTGTGGCTTATTTTCTGCTACATCAGGTCAAGTCCTCTCAAAATATGAAATTAGCAGTTTTGATTTGAATGTCAGAATTGTGACTGTAAAGTGTAAATAATCTTCCATTGTTCCATTGGAAGCAAACATACTGTTAGTTTCATCTGAATGATGTTTACGTATGATCGGTAGCACGAGATAGCCTGTGTAATATTAGACTGCATGTCCTATTTTGTGTCAACACACGGTGTGATAATTTGAACTACATGTAAGCAGAAAATAGGCCACAAGTTGTAAAAATTCTACAGTATACCTACTTGTTATGGATAGCAATACATCACAGCCACATTCATACAGGCTGCTACTTACCTTGCACAGCTGTTTGATCCCATGCAAATTGTTTCTTTTATTTTTAGAACAAATTTAAGCAGGGCGACACAATTTTGACAACTGATATAAGTAGGAACATGCAAGAGCTATTATCTCCGCAAAAATCAGAAAAATCCATTGCGGAAATCTTGCCATATAGGCCTACAAAGTAATGATTTGTATGTTATAGCACCCTCTATATGGCCTTTCTCCATAGAAAGACATGTAAATCTAGATTTTAAGAAAAAACATATTTGCCCACAATGAAATTCGTTAAATTTGCACAGGATGTAGTTAGTTGACTATATAATCTAAATCAGTTGTCAAAACTGTGTCTCCATTGATATTTTTTGTTTTATACCGATTTCATCATAATAAATGAGACCTTCAAAAAGATGTGCTTGAGGGATTCAGTCTTTGCAGGAAGATGATAAGATGTAACAAAATAGTTTTGTCTCCCTGACTCCTCTCCCCAACCAAAAAAGTGGTTCATGACTAACATGGCCTACATAATTTTTTTTTAAATGTTCACGATTGTGTTGACAGGCAAGTTAAACTAAGTTGATGAAGATGATATCAGTTGCTTCTGCAAGTTCGACACAGTATATACATCAAAATTGTCCTATTAAGGAAAAGTGACCCCCCCCCCGGCCACTACCGTGATATGATACAATCTGTCTGATTGGCTCATTACAAGACACAACATGGGATAGCCCTCTGAGTAACCAATCAAAATAGTGTTTCTATATCTCTGTGTAAACCGTACCACCATTCTTACAGAATTATTGATTTGCTCATTATTGATTTGTATAGTACCTTCCAAGTAACCAATCATAATAGTAATTTGGGGGTTAACATAAGATCATGTAATGCTTATTTACAGTGTTACCATTTTGAGATTGATATTAGTATTGAATTTCTACATTATAGGTCTCTTTTTAACAGTTAATGATAGACTTGATTAGGGGCATCACATTTAGACAAAATCTGTTTAGTAGGTCACATTAATACCAAAATTTGTCGGGGGCAAAATGTTTGGGGAAGTGCAAAGAAACTTGTTTAGGGGTAATTTCTCATAGAGGAGAACAAACTTGTTAAGGAGGTGTCTGGAAAAAAAATTGGTCATGTTAATGTATGCTTTTATATCCAAGTGGGTCCCCCTACATTTCGTACAACCATTATATTAAAAACAATTGTGATATTTGGGTTTGGTAGATTTCTTAAAAAAACCTTAGTGTTAGTTTAGTGCATTGACATCACAGTCATATAAATATTCCTGAGGGGAGGGGAGGGTGGTAACCACCCCATTGGTAAACCATGTTGCCAAAAATGGCTTGGTAAGATGAGGGTTAAAGGGGTTATTGTTGGTTTGACTAACATAGAGAATAGATGAGAAGAGTGTGGGAAAATGTAAAATAACTCTGAGGGAAAGTCTTTCGAGTGCATTCACACAAGTATTTTCCCAAGCCGTCCATCCCTCCGAGAAAGCAAAACCATATACAGCTCAGGACATCACCTAGACACGACTTGAATGCAATTTGAATTTCTCTTCAGCTTGACACTTGGCAATGATATTGAAATGGCATGTAGTAGTTGCTCTCTTATGAAACCATTGCCACACCTAACTGAAACTTGGTTATGAAAATTTTCTATCAGCTTGAGGATGAGACTACTTTTCAATATTATAAAACTCCATTGTTTGAGGCGAAAAAAGAACGAACAAAAATCATCTCAGAGATGATGGTAAATGCATTTGAAAGATTAAGTGCTGTTTTTAGTTTGTGCCACTTGGGGATTTCCAAATCACTTTTGGCACTTTTCTATCTTTTCTTCTCCGGTGTGAGTCAGTGTTTTTTATCTCATGCATTTATCATGAAGCCACTGTCCTGTATATGACTATTGTTGGAAATAAAAGCTGACGTTAAATTTATTCGCTACAGATATTGATGGAGATATAAAGGTGTGAAACCCACGGCCTCGTGAGGTTACCAGATATAGAGAGTAATCCTTGCTGTGTGTGATTTGCCATTAACACTAGCAACATGTGAAAACTATCACATTGATGGGAGAAGTGAACAGGATTTGTTTGTTTGATCTCAGAGGCCAGTGTTTTAAGAGGGGTCAGTATGGGGTTTAATTACATAATGTCAGATTGTTCCAGGTAGATTTGTAGCTGGCTGTGTCAAATTTGGAGCATAAAGATATGATTTGGGGAACAACAGGTACTCTTTACGAAGACAACCTTGGCTGGTAGTTCCAGGTAGATTTGTGGCTGGCTGGGTCAAATTTAGAGCATAAAAGTACGATTTGGGGAAACGGTACTCTTTATGACGAATTGAAACCAAGGCAATTTACTGAGTGGAAGAACGGGCCAGTGGTCGGGTTCTAAGTAAAAACAATGGTATTGCCTGTTTTAAATCCCAAAATCATACCTTTATTCTCATTCTTGAGAAGATTTATAATTCAATGTATTCTTTAAACTAGTATCCGGATCCTTGTGGCTTATATATAGCAAGAAAAGGCTGTCACCACCCAGCACAGTGCAATTTACCCATTGATGACTTCAAAATAATCCTCCATATTGCTGAAATCCAAAACTATATAGCTTTAACTATTAAAAAGAAAATGCACATATTTTAAATTAATTTGTAAGGCTAAAATTACAAGAAGTAAACTCAGTCACACCCCCCTTTTACTTATCCAACAGCAAAAATTGGTGGAAAACCATTCCTGAATCGTTGTGATAATTCTTCTTATTGATATCGGTGCTAAATTATTTAAATATTAATATTTGCACCAAAAATCCATAAAATTAAGAACTAATTTGTTTTTTTTCCCTAATATCTATGATCTGCTATAGCTAAACCTATATCCCATGTGCGAACAACTTCACACGGACATTTGATCTACTAAAACACTCAAAGGTCACGCAAAAGTTGAATTTTCATGCCAAGAAAAACATCACATCCACAAAATTTGTAGCGCATCCGCGATAAATTTTCTGTTGCATTCAACTCTGTACTATTTCACTGTATCAAATACAAAGATTCAGTACAATATGAAAAGAAACACGTATTATTCAAAGAAAAAACTCATGTTATTGATCGATTCTGATCTTTTAAAAATTCCACCAGTTTTCTAACTATGCACTGAAACTGCCGCCGCAAAAAAATTGATAAAAATACTTTAAGAAGACCGATTTTGACCGGGTTAAAAATCACTTACTACAGGGAATTGCAGCAATATTTTCACCTCATTTCTGCCATCTTGGAATGATGAATTGTGGGTTATATCAGCCCCAGACAGCAGTAGTAGCGATTGAAAAGCTCTGGCAAGTTTTATCAATGACTCTGTTGCGATGACGTCAAACGCGTCATAGGTCAATGATTGTACATGCACTGTACGAAATACTTTTCCTATGGATAAATTGAACTGTGCCCAAGTCAAACAACCCATTGAATGCAAGAAACATATACAATGAGACGCAACCTTGACAGGCATGCGCAAATGTAACAAAACTCAGTATGACGCACGTGCATCAACCTCAAAATATAAATATTCAGCGTATAATACCCAGTCTAAATTGCAAATTAAGACCGAGCAGGAACCAATGAAATTGCTTATATTCCCACAGCTGTTTAAAAATTAAAAATAAACCTCTGCATAAATTTTGTGGTAATGTAGACTTGTAGAAATAATGCAAAATGAGGCATTTTTAACACAGATGTGTTCTATCAATCTAAATTAAATTTGATGAAAAAAATTTGCCTCAAGAAATCACTGAATATGCCGGGCAGTTTTTAAAATGTGGGTGAACCAATCAAACAACCTTGTCCCAAACTTTACCCCATCCAAAGTGAAGAAGAAAGTTCATTTTCTCATTATCCCAGTGAAATTTAAGACCTAGATAAATGTTTCCTTTTGATGTTATGAACAAAATCATCCCCAAACGTGGTTGACTACACCAGTAACACACTCTTTCCTATACACCAATTTGGTACATATATTTTTTTGCTTCTAAATACTATCCAAACAGCTGAGCCAATTTAACTCAAAATTTGTTATCAGATATAATTGGTAATATACTTCTCCATGTGGGAAAAAAACATCCTATGAAAATTCGGATCATGATCAGGTCATCCACCTTTAAGTTTAAAATTCTAAACCCACAGAATTCCAACTCATTCCCACTAATTCTGAATCAAACCAGTGATTTAACCATCAGATCATGACGAACATGCTGATTTACCAAGCACAATATGACTTCTTTTGACTCCGATTCCAGGGATTGTATATGACGCAGGCCAAGACATCGTGTGCATTATTTATCATGTAGATAACTAATATTCCACTCAGTCGTGATGGTTTAAGTTAAGGTGGTTCAGTGACCGTATGGCGGTCACTCAAAATGTGTCCATTTTGTTTTAAAATGTCAAACGTATGCCTTTTAAGACCATATTTGAATCGTACATGCAAAAATGCATTCAAATGAGTCCAAACAGCCTAGTCTTAGATCAGTGGTTTTGAAATGGCTTACCAAATGACCACAGGTCCTTGGGATCATCTCAAAAACCACTGGCTTTTGTGTTGTAGCCTTTAAAGAATCTACTTGGGTGGATAGGTCACAGATTCCACTAAAAATAAAGGATTTATTTGTAATAATGTGTGTATACCATGCAAAAATTTAAGGCTTTTTACTTAATACAAAAAACCTAGGTCTTTATGCAAAGAAAGACATTCTCAGTCACATACCAACTTCAAAAAGAGCCTTTGGTGATTACATGGGCCATCTTCCCTTCTACCTCCCCCCCCCCCTTATTCTCCCTATCAAACCAGTGTCCAATTTAGACTTCCTCTGGCATAATTTCACCTAAGCAAGTTGTCACTCCCCATCCATGACATTTTCAAAGGAAATTTCTGCCAATCACTTTCGTAATTTAGTTGAAATTATTTGAGTTTAGAAATCCCAAGGTAAGGTGAGTGTTATGTGGTAATATTTTCACTCTAAATTCCTTCATGATTTCATAAAATGTAACTAAATGGCAAAATAAATGAAGCTATACTGCCAAATATTAAAATTTAGATAGTAGAGCATAATTTTCTGCATGGTTTACAACATTTTTGATACCAAACCAATCCAGTACCGTCTGTTGAGAAGTTAAGATGAGGTTAAAGGTCATACCTTCTCGGCCTGTTACACCCACTTCCTACCATCGATCTACCCCTATAAATAAATGCCGTCTAGTTTGTAGAGTTCAAAATCTGTGAAGTGGAAACGATTATATAAATGCAAAACAAATTGCATCTTAAAATACACTTCTTATACTTGCAATAAAAATGCCACTTTTAATCTGATTGAAATGCATTAATATTATTTTGTCATTCCATAACCAGCCAAGTTTGACTTTGTGTGTACATTTTCTGCTTTATTATCTGATAAAATCAAGGTGTCAATTCAAGCATCTGTTTAATTTATTCATAACAGCTCAAACAGGCAAGTTGGACAAATTTAAAAACACCGAGAGTAGATATTTTAATGTATTCTAGGGGGAGGTGCAGCTAACAATGAAAGGGATCGCACATACCCCATTGCCGCCGCCTCCAACACCGGCAAAAAGAACGCCAGTAAGTGAAGATTCCTGTTGCATACTTGTAAATTTTTCAAACAATCTGCCGCCAATTGCAGGGGGCCACATTAAGGTGTGTTAAATCTGATCCCTCAAGATATGCAACCATACGTCGCTTGCAAATATTGACGGTTTAGATCAACTCCCTCAGGAAACCCGCTATTAAAGAAAAGGCCCGACATCTGCCGCAATTGATTGAAGTTTTAGCGGGATTGTGTGCTCAAAATGGGAAGCCCGCTGATATTTTGATAGAAGTTTAGCGCGATTGTCTGCCCAAAATGGACGCCTGCCGATGTTTGCTGATGCTGATAATGCTTCTTGAGTCTATTTTAAAGGTCTTTGAGGTCGCGCTTTCCACTTAAAAATTTGCATCTCAAGATATCGGATGAATTTAAATGGACGCGATATGTATGATATTCAGCCTGTCTGTATGCGTTGATTTCTGTCACTTGATACTTTTCAGTAACTCTATAGTGTTTCTGAGTCTGACTGATTTCAAAATCTCTTCAATACTTGACTTTTAAAGGGTTTGCCTGTGTTCATGTCCTCTTTCCATATTATATTTTTCTAATAAAATTATGGTGGATTTCTGTAATGTAGTGTGCAGACATTAGTGAGATTTCTTTGAAGTCAGAAATCATACGCACCCACCTGCCACTTTTCAGAATGTTGAACTCTGGTGTAAATGGTAAATATATTCTCAACTTTTCTTTATCAGGAACATTACTTCACGGATAATTATGAAACATTCAGTACTTGTTTTTTCAGAGAATCTATTTTCAATCACATTTGATTTAAAATTGACTTATGGGAAATATTACAAACTAAATGCTGATACAGTGATAGGATTGTGCGCTTGGCCCAGCTGCCTGCCTAGATGAAATGAAATGATTGTGAAGATTGGAAGTGTAATAATAGTATTATAGGCAACAGCGCTCTGAAACCTAGAAAAAAGCACTATACAAATATTGATATTATTAGTATTGTTATTAAATTGATGTGAATGTGTCCCACAAAATTTTCAATTTTTAAATTGATTATTTTTTCAGTTATCAATTTTTTGCACCTTCCTTTCAAAATGACAGCATATACTTTACTTTGGATTTCTGACATCTTCAAGCCTTTTCCCAGATGTAACTGTGTATTGGAATGTTTACAGAAAGGTTACTTAGATTGTCAGTCTGTCAGACCTTATTTTATTCTTAATTTATAAAAAAATAATGCATTCTTCTTCATTCCTATTTGTTGTTTGTTTTCACAATGCATTGAAGCAAGACATTATGTCCTGACCACCTTACCATACTTAAAGGAGAAGATCGTTGTTTTGTGCCTACCTACTTTTTCAAAAATGACAGTATGTAGTTTGGCATATCTAGGTGAATATCTCTAGAATATTTAGGTCAAAAGCATCAGGATTTGAAAGTCAGAGAAAAGTGGGAAGATTTAATGTGGCTGGGGAAAATAGCGGTTGTCGTAATTGTTAATGTCTGAGCGTGGATAGTTGAGGCTGTTTTTCTGATATCATGTGTCTGAGGCCATGCAAATGAGCATCAAATTCACCTTAATGGTGCATTAACTGAAAAGCAATGATTTGGGAAATAGCAAAGTTGCAAAAGATGGCAAAAACTTGGAAAAAATAACGAGTACACAGATTGTCATCCCATGTGGCCCAAATTGCCGAATGACGTCATTCTCTCATTTTATCAAATGTGAATTGTACGCGAAGCACTTAAGCCTATACCATCTATACAGGTAATCTCTCGCTTTATATCTATTCCATTTGGTTATCTCTCCTGTTGAGTGTAAACTTATATTTACTTAAGAGTTAGAGCAGAAGGTAGCTCGCTCGCTTGGCAGCATCTGATGACGAACCGCAACTAATTCTTCAATGTGTTATGTACAGTGTGTAGTCATGTAGTTACATTCCATTGCCAGTATCTAGTTACTAAACTTGTGTAATTTTTCTTGTAGTTGTTGTGGTACTGCAGGTTGGGTCAATTGAGACGAGAGCATAATACTTAATGATTGGGTTGTTATACATGTGCCGGGATTAAAGTGAAACTTTTCACTGGATTATATTCAGTAGAAGTGTACATTGTCAATTAATCTCCAAAGGTTTGTTACAGTACTGGCTGCCTTATGTAAAATACCTTGGAGTGAGTGCAATAATGCCTAAGCTTCAGCATGTAAATGGGGCTTGAAATGGAACCCCGGGGCTCACCCCGGAATATAAAATTTTCTTTTGGGTCAGTGATCATTGCTGAGACATTTTCAAGTCTTACACTTTAATCTTCTATAAGGTTGTAAAAAAAATATGCCTTACAATTTAAAACAATTTCCACAGTTCAAAATATTTTTTAAAATGTATGTAAATTGGTACTATATTGAATGCTAGCTCAGAAAAATAAAACTATGTGAAATATTTTGCTGTACAACTTAAATACTATTTATTATAATATTGGATGGCAGCCATTGTTGAATAGAGGTTTTTTCATCTCTCGTATTAGATTCAACCTTTCAAGGAGCGTGCCCTAGTTCATTCAAGTCTTAAAGACTCTTCAAGAGGAAGGGTTCTTAAGAAAGTAAGAATTATTCAGAAGAAAAGAAGCATGACAGTGCTGTGAGTTTTTTGGGAAAACTAGGATTCACATTTTTGCTCTAAATTTAGAATTTACAAATCTGAAGTAATTGCACTATTACTGAGAGACATGGAAGTTTCCTTTGCATAATAGTTCTTGACACACACAGTTGTAAAGTTCCTTAATGATTATTGTTCAACGGCTGCTAGTAATTTACCCTTCTAGGGTCTAAAAACAAATAGCTGCGCACAAAAAAATAAACCCAAATTCGGTGCGGTCCTCGAGGCCAAATTGGCCCCCAAATCATATCTTGTGACAGTGATGAGACCCTTTGGGAAAAATAAAAATGAGTTTCTATTCGGAGATGAAAACTCAAGTAAGGTATAGTATGAAATGTAGGCCACCAGAGGAGGATGCAGAACACACGCCTACAAATAAACCCATCAAAATCCAATCAGCAACGACTCCGGCTCGACTTATAAGAGGTGAAAAATACCGCGTGACAGTTTCGTTCCCGGTCTACCCTTATAACACCTGCGGGTGATTGGTGTCTTTATTTTCTTCCCCCGTGTGTATGGTTAGGAGTGCAAATCTCGATTTTCCCCTCTTTCCTCTGTCGCCATCTCTTCTCTTCTCTCTCTTTCTCGAAACTAGTTGGTCGATGTGTAGTTTAACATATGTATTGGCATGGTTTAAAATACAGGTACACAAAATGTTTATGCTATCTGAAGAGCTGTCCGGTCTATGAACTGATGGGACCTTCTTCATTGCAGATGGTACTTGATAGGAACCCAACAACAAAAAAAAATGGGGGGCTCAGCTGGTCAGTGATGTAGAAGCTATAACACATGTGCAGCAGTTGAGGGGGGGTTCTAGCATTTACATCTGTACAGCACATGGCACACAGGAAATGACTGCTGGTTATAGGCTTGACACCAGAAGGTCCTCAAGAAGTCCTTAACGGCCTTTTGCAAAGTGTTATAGAACAACACAGCACAGCTTGATTGTAATGCATTTGATACATAGGATGTCTGTTTGAAACAAACGTGTCAGTTTGTTTACTGTGCCCATCACTAGCTAGAGGTTTTCTATTCACCGGTTAACACACATTGTTATCTGACTGGCCGGATCCTGGCAATGTTGTCATAAAGCCGGGGTGTAGAATTTCTTAAGAGGCATGTGAGTCCAAGTTGGACTCTCTCCTAATATTTTGGCGATAGTGCCATGGACCGCACAAATTTTCTGTAGTAGGCCTACAATTTCCAGGAGTCCCACAATTGGCTTAAAAATCATATAAATGGACATTACCAATCACTGCATCGGTCACAAACTTAGAATTTTGAGTGATGTGAGTTGATTCGCATGAAATTCTACCCCTGCGGCAGTATATTGATAGTTCTGGCAACATAAAAACAAGTATCCCTGCAGAATTTGGAAACCTTAAAAATTCTAGTGGATGGGTACTTTAAATTTTTCAGGGGGAAGTCCGTATTTTACCCATGATAATGTATGTTATGGCACCAAATTTTCGCCCAGGACAAACAATTTTCACCTTGGGGTTGGGTTAAAATTTGAAAATTCAAATTTGTCACTTTTTAGTTTTTATTTAAATTTTAGGTTAAAATCTTTTGAATATCACAAAATGTTTTTTATTTGTAGTTGAACATTATTAGACGAAATGCTTTTGTTTAAAATCACTTTCTATATCTAAAATTACCATTATTAGATTAACTTGCCAACTTTAAATTTACCGTGCTTGCAATGCATTGTGGGAAATAATACTGCCGGATCCGACAACACATTGCCGGCAGTCGGCCTGAACTGTTGAGAGGGGTTGCACAGGGTGGATTGAGTGCATCTTTGCCTATTTTAAGAACACCAAGCCCCGATCCTACATGAGGCTGGACTTTAAAGGGACACATGGAGATTTTCTGAAGATACAAATTTCTTTGAATTAGCACTTGATTGTTTGTAGAACACCTACCTGAAAACATCTATTTTTATTGGACGTACAAGTATAGAAGAGAAGAAAAAAACAAACTAAGTTTTGAACTGTCTGCTGTCTTAATAGGCCCTATAGAGAAGCATGCTCAGTTTTCCTGTACTGCATGACTGAAAAGGTAAATAATCTTCTTATACATAGAGATGGCATCTTTGGCTTATTCACTTCAGGTGTGAATTAAATACATTGGTAACATTATAGATATGCAAAAAACTAGGTGCAAAAAAAATTGCAGCAGCAATTTTCTGGAAATGTCCTCATGTGTCTTTAAAGGTGTTCCGATTTTTGTCTATCAGGTTCTCTATTTGATATGAGAGCCTGACACCTGTACATTCCGACCATCAAGTACCGTGGGAAACAAACTTGCGGTTTTGATGCTAGACGCGGTAATGCATAGTGCAACGCCCTATTCACTACTGTGCTAATATTGATGGTTAACCACTAAAACGGTAGTTTTTTATCTATATCTTGCATTTTGAGAAAGAAATGGATTTGAAAGCTGAAATTTCAGGACGACAATGAGAAAAATATGGCCTTTCATCTGATATCAAAATTGATACTACTTCTGGTTAAATCAGGGGGTCCCAAAGACGATCGGATCAAGCAACTTTAATACCCCAATTCACATTTTGTGTGTGTGCGTGTACGTGTGTGTAGAATCTCTCACAAAAACATTGATTTTAAAAGTTCTTTCAGAAACAGTAGTATATTTTTAAATTAAAATATATCATACTGGCTTAACTATGCATTAGTCCATTCCAGCCTGCAGGTAAAGATATATTTTCAGCAATTTCTTCTTGGAATCCCCGGCCATGGCGGTTTCTTCGGACCAAGTTTAATGAAGTGAATATAGGAAGTAGTAGGAGAAGGGATATAAGTCAACATTTATGCCTAGCCTTTGCTAGAGCTAGGCTAGCCACTTGGCTCTTGGCAGCATGCATAGCCTAGACCTCTAGCATGCTAGGGCCTAGGGTGTTTAGCGTATTCAAGCAAATGACACAGATCTACTTAGATGATATCATAAAATAAATAATGAACGTTTCTCATTCGTGCAATGGAAAGAACATTTTAATTCGTTGAAAGATGAAATATTCCAATCAACTCGGCGTATTACACATCCAATCAATGTTCAAACATGCCATTCCAATGCTGCACATACTCAATAAATTGACATACATAGTTTGTTATTGGACTACCAGCTAGAGGACTTTGAAGGGAATACTGACAAGAAATCCTCAAGGAAACTCTCTTACTATTCTGCCATATGAGTGTAGTTGACCTACCATAAGTCGTCACAACCCTCAGGACCCAATTACTCTTTGAGCAAAGCCGCACCTTTCCCATGTAAATCTTTAATTTCAACTTAATCACTCTTTAGTCATTGGAAATAAAAGAACCCTGAGCATTGAATGAAAAATTTTGTCTACCAGTATGAATTCTCAATATCTATATTTTAGGGCAGACAGTGAGAGTGGCATCAAAGGTGTTGGAACTAAATGCTAAGGAAGAGAAGTGAAGGAGTAACTGTCGAACGGACAGCGGGCCCAACAAGCGGGGGGGAAACCCCTCAATTGATATACAGAGCTTGTTACCAGTTGCTAGTCAACTATATCCTCTAGAAAACTTATGGAACAAAGACTGACAAGAACGTCCCAGCGGAAACTTTTACACGCACATTTAGACTTGTTGATGATGGTAATTGTGTTCATTTTTGACAGTTATCTGACAAAATGAATTCATTTGTAGAGATGTTTTTTCCTTGACTGCTAAATTCTTGTTGTAAACGGCTGGTTATTGTTACATTTGGGGGAATCCCCTGCAACCGGTCCAAAGTATAGACCATTGGAGATCTTATTGGGGGGAGTGGGAGGGCAAATGATGGTTATTTGAGGAAATAATTGTAATTCTCAAAAGAAAATAAAAATTACGACTATAAGAGGAGTGCACTTTAAGTTAGGTAACAGGTGCATAGAAAAAAATGTAGGAATAACGGACATT
Source organism: Ophioderma brevispina (assembly GCA_023653785.1). Taxonomy (NCBI): domain Eukaryota; kingdom Metazoa; phylum Echinodermata; class Ophiuroidea; order Amphilepidida; family Ophiodermatidae; genus Ophioderma; species Ophioderma brevispina. The sequence continues at coordinate 20,102 of JAMKCH010024843.1, read as the reverse complement.
CATTTGGTAAACCTAACTCGGCATGCAATACCCGAATTTGCATGTAAATGCCTACTATGAATGAATCACCCTAAACTCTGCAGCAATACCTAACTCTGACATGCAATACCCTAACTCTGCATGCAATACCCTAACTCTGCATGCAATACCCTAACTCTACATGCAATACCCTTACTCTACATGCCAATACCTAACTCTGCATAAAATCTAGCTCTGATGTAATACATAACTGCTGTATTACAATATCTTAACTTCAAATATAGTACTAACCATCCCTCAAAAAATGATTTGGAACAATTGAAATTGGGAGTAATGGTAATTCTGAAATAGGACATGCCAGAAACTATGTCTGTAAAAATGTATGGGAATGCACACAATACCCTAACTCGGAGGCCAATATCCTCTGGAGGCAATATCCTCGCAAGTACTTATAGTCTGATTTTTATCCTTCAGTAAACGCCTATTGCCGTGGTAAGAATCGTATTGGAGGGGGTGGATGTGTTGAGATAAAAACTAAAGCCCTATTAACAGCTGAACAATGCTAACTTTGTTCAATAGATATATGCTTTAACCCATTACATGAACCTTTTGTATCTTTGAATGATGTAAGGTTTACCAGATTCAATTGAAGAGTATGTCGTATGACGTCCGAGACCGCTATCGATTCCTTTGTTTGACGTCAATTCAAAGAAAGAATAAGTGTCATGAACATAAGGTGGGTGAAGAGGATGATTAGGCCAATAAAATATTGTAGTATGTTATGAGTGACCAAAACTCTAAAGTACTTAAATGAGTGGGACCAAGCTGCCAAATATTTATCTGGACCAAGACGAATAAAAGGTAAAAAGGATCAGATTTTATAATATCCTAGGGACGTAAAAAAACGTTGATGAGTAATTATTAGTATTCGTATGCTTCTTCTGTTGAATGCTTCAGAGTTTGTGAAAGTTTGATTTTGGAATTAATTCAGAGCATGGCGCCTTGTATATATTCTTCGTGAGAAAGGGACATTTTTTAATTATGGCCTTAATCTTATCCGTATCGTGACATCGACTTTCTATTGTACTTGTTGTGGGAAAGTATACAACCTCTTAGAAAAGAATGGAATCTTCGACACGCCCAAAACTGTTAATGAAACTGACACCGAAAAAAAATCATACTATAACTCTGAATGCCCAATACCCTAACTCTTCATGCAATGTCCTAATGTTCCTAATCTGAATGCAATACAATAACACTCTGCAGCAATATCCTACCTCTACTGCAATATCCTAACTCTGGATGCAATATCACTCTGGATGCAATACCCTAACTCTGCATGCAATACCCCATCTCTGCATGCAGTATCCTAACTCTGCATGCAATACACAACTCTGCATGTCGTATCCTAACTCCTGCAAATAAGCATATGCTAACTTCTCTGAGCAATACACTTTTAGGCAATACCTAGCTCGCATGCAATATCTAAATCTGAATGCAATATCCTATATCTGATTGCAATATCCTACTCTACATGCAAAATCCTAACTCTCTCTGCTGCAATATCCAAATAACAGGCAATACCCTAACTCTGCATGCAATACAAAATTCTGCATACACTACCTTAACTCTGCATGTCTAACTTTATTACAGTACCTAACACCCCCTCAAAAATACTATTGAAAACTGGCCTGACCCTACCTGAAAACCAAAAACTCCCTGCTTACTAATTTGAAACTAGTACAATTGATGTCGATTTTTACTAATAATAATTTAGTTCTCAGGCCGTACTAATTTATCTAATGGTAGTAGCAGCTGAACCAAGTTGCTGACTAGCTCGGTTAATAGGAAATGCGTTAGGAGGTTCCTACAAATTGTCTTACTCGTATTAGAGGGGCTTCTACTAGTTTATAAACTAGTAAAAATGATGTCGATTTTTATATTGTTAATATGGCAGTTTCTACTACTTTCACTGAATAATGTAGGGGCAATTAGTAGGATATTGCTAGGGCTGTTGTACTAGTTTGCCACATATGCTGAAAGGTGGGTAAATTTATGATATGGCAGTTTACCTGGTTTGCTAGAATTGTGACATTCAACATGTTATGTGATGTTATAGAGAGCATGGCAATTGGGATTTCTGGAACTTGAGTCACATTGACTTGCATGATGATCCCCGTGCCACCAGTCTTATAAGTCGGCTACGAGCAGTCACAACCCGGGGATAGAAACCCACAACGGGGGAGAAGACAGTTTTATGCAGGGTATACGGACATGCCCATGATAGGCCTATACACTACACCCAACAGTGTGGAATCACAGACCCTAGGGTCTTGGTCGAATGGTTACTAAGGCTGGAACCCATGCAGAATAGGCCTATACCAGATGGTCATGAGTACAATCTTTTGCTTTTCCATACGGCATGTACAGTAAGCTTAATAATACTCAGCCTGCGACTCATAACTACTGTGACTATACCACTACAATGAGGTCACTGCACGGCGATGTGGACTCAGTTCCAGAATCCATCGTCACTGAAGCAATTTTCCATGTCTCTAATCACATTGAACATGTAATTACAAACAATTACTGAAACCATGTAAACTGTAATATAACTTAGTCTTATTACGCCACACTTTAAGACATTTTTCAGAGCTCTTGTTGGACGGCTGACGTGCTTCCAGACACGGGCAACGGGCAACACAGTGGCGGGAAAGGTTGGCGTCAAAAAAACTAGTGGAGATCAAGTAGCCAGGAATACCCAATGTCTGACGTAATAATTCGTAGACCCACAACTAAGTGGGGTTCAATTTTCAATTGGTAGAACGTCCGGAACTAGTTTTGCGATTTTAAAATCGTAAGATCACTTCCAACTGAGTAGTAGGCTCGTTTCTACCAGTCTTTTAATTGTACAGCGCCTCCTTCTACGAGTCACTAGCCGGTCACAAAATTTTAGTTCAGTTCAAAAAATCTAGTCAGTGACTGAATTAACAAGTTACTCATGATATAGTAAAGATCCACATAACAAGTTTTGGTTCTCTGTGTAAACAACATAGTTTCATTTATTTTTGGAATAATTACAGTTTAAATTGGGAATAAGACAAAGCGTAGGGTCTCTGTAAAAAATGTATGCAAATGTTGACATCTAAGCTTACAGAAATGGGAACACCTATACACACATTTTGCCCATAAACAAAACATGCACCATCAGAATCATAGACAAATGCATTAATCATAAACAAAATGGAAGGGTGCTTAATTCGAAAATATGCATGTCATGATGTTACCTTTTTGGCAAATTTTCTATTATTTTTTGCCTGAAGTTTGTATCAAATACAAATGTAAACATTCACTTTAAATCAGTGATTAGAGTAAGTATGCCATTTATTGCATCTCAGTTTTCTTGTATGAATTTTAGGAAAAAAATGACAAAAAACTCCATATGCGTATGGGTGAAAAAGAGAGAAAAGAAATATGGAAAAATGTAACCAAGATTACATTGTCAAATCCATGGTGGGAATTGAAGGATGACGGAGAGGCTGATCACTGCCAAAATGTATCACAGGACGATTTCAATTCCTTGTAATAACAAAAAGAATGTACGTAAATATGCACGAGTTGTAGTCTAATTTTGCGGTTTGTGTGTGTGTGGTTATTGCATGCCCTAGTTCATAATATCAATTGACCTCATTAATTAAGTGCCTGTTTTGTATGTTGGTTTTAAATCGATTAACTGTTTGCAAAATTTACAATATCCTGTACTTTGGGCATAAAAAACATACCGATATGACAACTCGTGAATATAGCTTCCGTGAGCGTAAAGTTGTAATTAGAAAATAATTATGATGATGGGGAAAGATGATGCCTTGTGCAAATAGAAAGTATCTTATAATGAAAATTGCTCCCTAATGATAGTGTATTACGAGAAAAAGAACTGCTGTTTAAAAATATGGTAAGTGCGAGGCAATTGAGTCGTAATTCGATTTGACTGATCTCAAATTTCATGAGATATCCGATATGGTAGATTTTAACATTGCAGTGCCTAAAATGAAAATACCAAAAATTTTCTGCTTTCAAGTGGTTAAATTATATGCACTCTGAATTCTAATGCCTTGCAAAAAGACGGGGCCGCAAAAAACAACTTGGTAATGTGTTATGTGTGCAAGAAAAGTAGTAGAAGCCCAGATGATGTGTAGGTTAAAATTATTCCTTCCCTTTATGCCCTTCTTGATAATGCATGTATAGGTGATTTGACCATTTTTGAGTAGTGTGACTGTAAACAAATACATATAAAGGTTGACTCAGAGACTTTGAAATATAATTTTGTGGTTAGTAATTAAAAAAAGTATCTAGAACCAAGAGAGTCTTAAATGCTTTATTCCAAAGTTAGAGATGGAATCATATTTTTCATTTTCCTGCATGTTACATGTATGTACAGTATATTATGCCATAGGATACTGTGATATAAACAAGTCCGGATCCGCGAATTTTGATAAATAAGTTGTGTTTTCGATAGACAAACTCAGACAGCCAAATGATGGGTCAAGAATTGAATCCGCCATTACTGGGGGGCCTCCAACCAAAAAATACCAAATCTTTTGTACGTCTACCACGCTTGATTAAGTTTTAATTCAAAGCTTTACATAATTCTGCACCATTGGGTGAATTCAAGCGGGAAGCACCCAGCTATGGCTGCCAGTGAGGTGTTGGATGGTTTAAAATCGGATGTGTAATTGAAGGACTTTGATTTGAGCTTAGTAACTTCACACAGTGATTAAGGGGGGCAAATATGGACAAGCATTATGTATATGCAAAAAACTGCTTTGTTTGAAAAATATTGAATGCCCGCCCTCATCGGGAAACTCTGAGTTAGCCTTTTACATATATGTATGATATTTGTATGCCTTTCTTGTTTAAAGTCGATGGTCCAATATAAGGATATGCGTTTTGATCTTCATTGAATTGACTTGACCCCCAACACACATCTCTAAAGTTTCATGCTGATTTCACATCTGTTTGATATGAAGCTAAAAAGTCCATTTTGTAAGCCCTGTTGAATACTTTGTGAAGATTAATACTCTATTCTAAAGTTACAGGTTTCACCATTTTCACGACCATTTCCGGAAAGATTTTGAAAAAGTTTGAGGCCTATGACTGAAATATCCAACTGTTTCCATGAAAATGACTTAGTAGCATTCTTAGCAAAAATGAAAGCCATTGGTGTTGAAAATACTTCAGACATAAAATCAGTGTTTTTTATAAAAAACAAATAAGAGTGGTATACTGAAGAGTTATATCAATTTGATGCCAGGTTTGATTTTTTCTCTGCTGAGATTCCCTTTACAGCAAATTTTGTTTAAGATTATGGCTTTATAGGAAAGTAATTTTCCCAAAATTTGGTCTGCGAAACAGTGTTTCTAAAGGGCCTAAAACCACTTTACACAGAAAATAAAGAAATGCTTTAGAAACACTGTAAAACTCAGGAGAGGGTAAAACTAATGTGGTTTCAGTTTCTACAGTGGATCTTCTTGACAACAAAAATTATATGATATGAAATGATTAAAATACAATATGGTTATAAAAAAATGTAATTTTCTGAGAACTATGAAAAGTGGATTTATGCCCTTTTGGAAATCAACTCTTCATATATTACGCAAACCAAACCCTACCCTAACTTTTGCTCTAACCTTACCCCAATCTTTGCTGAGTGCAATATGGTTATATAAAAAATGTAATTTTCTCAGAACTATGATTGTGGATTTATGCCCTTTGGGAAATCAACTCTTTATATATTACGCAAACCAAACCTATCCTAACTTTTGCTCAAACCTTACCCCGATCTTTGCCTAATCCTTATCCCAATCTGTGATAACCTAAACCTTAATATTAAATAGCACTGACACTACATATTCCTGAATGATGGCTCTTCAATCTTGTGGACTCCTTGATCACATGATGGGATTCCTGTGAAAAGGTCGAGCTATGGACAGGCCAAATAGACTATACACTCTATATTTTGAACTAATTTAAGTAGACAACCGGATTCAACTGGATTCATGATATTGCCAAAACAAATATTTTATCACTCTAATTTGGGAATTTTTTAAGTTCCAAAAACCGTGGTGTGGATTCCCATTTCCGGTGGTACTGAAATCTTCTGCCTCTAGAGTTGAGTTTCTTTAAGCTCAGAAATAACCTGCATGAAGCAAAAATTTTGTTTCACACACCACACATTCGACACCCATAGCAAAAACACATGTCATGCACTCACAATATCCACAGGCAAAGCTAACAGAAGATCAAGGCACATGCAAAATAACACCATCCCAAAATCTGTTCCCATTCAGAAAATGATCACCATCTAGGGATATCCTTGTCCAGGGTACCCCCTATATTTGACAATATCACACCAACATATCCATGCTTTGACACTTTCTCCACTCCCTAGGGTCAGTCATTCTCCTGTTTTCGTGGCAGCATACACACATCTCCCAACCCCCTTCCATTGCAGTATGTGTGCATTTAAAATCAGCCCATCAATCAGCCGCTCATCTATCCAATGTTTGACAGTTTAATCAGAGCTGTGATTAAATGGGATATCTGATATTCCACTGGAGATCAAGTCCCTTTCCTCTTATACCAGCTATATGCTATCCCCTGCTGCCTGGATGCAGACTTTACATAACATTCCTTGAAACCATATCTCCCATGTTATGATATATTCAGGCCCAATCAAGCTGTTTGGTTGATTGTGCATGTTCTAGATAAATGTGTAGACATCAAGGGGAAACATCAATTGCATCTCTTTAAAGGGTCATCATAGGGTCACCTTTACTGAAAATTGTCATCAGATTTGCTGTATGTTAATGCACCTTAGTCTTAATGGACTCTTTTTACAACCACCGGATTGCATCTTAAATTTTGCTGGTTTCAGTGCAAGCTTGGTCTCCAGCTGCAATGTGAATAAAAACTTGTGGGAAGTTTTCAAAGGTTACCAAGAGTTTTTCCTTGTGATAGGAATCCAAGCTCGTCAGGAACCAGCTAAATCTGCAAATCGTGACATTTGTGGGAAATGTTCAATTTAGGTTAGTCCTCTCCCAAGGAAAAATTTCTGAAAAATGTTTGTGATGTAATGGGGAAAAGAAAGTCAATCAAAATCCCATTTGATATTATTGGATTTCTGTAATAGGCCCTTGAAACTTGTGTTTAGGTTCCCGTCACATTTTTTTCAGCCCATAATGAGGGAACTATTTCCGGATCCCTATTTTCTTATTCATTATTTGCAGGATTTCATTATTTCATCCTTGGTGCCGAATGTTACTGCACCTTTCACGCATGCACACAAAAGCAATGGGGCACAGTAGATTCTGTCACCACCGTCACCAGTCTCCACAAACAAGTCACCGTGTTGCCCACATCCTTTATCCCATAGAGTTAGATAAATAACAAAACCGAGAGTGTCTCAGAAGCTGCAAATGAACCAATTGCATGTGCGGTTGTGGGAATTCAAAATTAATATTGGTCGACCAAAATGGGGGCACATTTTTGCAGATTTCACTCATAAATAACATCCAAACAAAACATCATTTAGTAGGGTAAATGAGAAAAATAGTAGCTTTCTTCAGATACCAAAATTTTGACCACTTCCGGTAAAATCTGGGCTGCTGGGAACGAGGCTATTAGCGATCGGACCAAGGTATTAGGTATGTTCCATAAAATTAATAAATAGGCCTAAATTAATAAATGACTGGATAAATATGATTATGGTTATTTTAAATTTTACACTCCAAAAACAAACGATACTACACATGGCACACACGCACACAACACACCGACACACACAGACTACATGTAGTAATACTACATTTTTATACACAATCCATAGGGCATGGCATAGAATGTCTTTAGCTTCGCCAATTTACTTCGGATAAGCATCCATACTACAAAAACAGTTAATACATAAGCTCACACTGTCTTCACTTTGCTTTACTCGCATGAATGAACATCATTTTTACTTAGCCCGACTGAATGAACAGTAATACTACGTCGATTGAAATCGATGAGATGTCCACCGAATGAGATGTGCACCGGATGAGATGTCCATCAGATGAGATGTCTTCGCTTCCGAAGTGCCCAGCATTCGTGCCAAATACGTAAACATTACAGCATGAAAAAAAACCACTTTGTCGTCGATTTCGCCTGGCGATCCTCGCTTGTAAAATGATCCTTAGACATCCAAGAACATCGTCAGGTACAGTCCAACCTAGTTTATCCGGCCACCATTTATCCGGATCCTTCTATTATTCGGCCGGCGACTGGCGGCTGATTGCGCCTGCATGGTGTATTTTTTCTATTTTTTTTTCTTTCATTTTTCGTTAACCACCTATTTTTTTCCAGTACTGCAGACTCGCCTTTTAAATGACCCTACCAGGAAAAGGGGCTTCGAGCGGGTCACATATTTGATTGGGTTCATTTTCTGGGGAAGATCTCACTACAACGAGGTCAATCGAAATACATCCCTCAAAAATCATAGCTGTGCCGCCATGACCGTGATAAAAATGCATAATCAAAAACTTTCTTGAACAAATTCATCTGGTCTGGTAATAATATAAGTGGACATTTTCATCTTGTCAAAACCAATTATTTTACTGACCTGACGGTTTCGACCATCTTGGGCAATGGTCATCTTCAGAGTGATGGTAGTAGGAGGAAAGAAGTTGGATCAACTACCATCACTCTGAAGATGACCATTGCCCAAGATGGTCGAAACCGTCAGGTCAGTAAAATAATTGGTTTTGACAAGATGAAAATGTCCACTTAATCAAAAACTTTTCGGCCCAAAACATGGGCCCGATGGCACATAGTTCTACGCGGTCAATTTAACCGTACATAGACTCCATACACAAACACTGATTGTGCCGGCCATCTAAGCGCACTATAAATCGACAGATATGAGCATCAATAAAATAAAAAAACGGATAATGAAAAAAAAAAGCAAATAAATAACACATACAGACTTTTTTCAAACCAAACAAATTTTTAATTAAAATTCTATGTGCGACTCATATCTAGAAACACCTTTCCAAACCCGGAAGTCACTTAGCACAAACTTGATCACCCTTTCTCAGCTTCCAGATTTTGCACATCTTTGCAGCTTTCGTGACATGAGCTCGTATAATGAATTGCTTGTTTTTTAACAGGGATTTAGATCCTTGTTTGGTGATTTAAAATCTATTCTCTTGTGGCTGGAACTGTTACGATGCCGTGTAAATATCCGTTTTGGTTTTCGGGCTAACCTGTGGCCGCCAGTTAATTGGCAACGATCGGCCATTTAGACCAGGTCAGGAACTTTGACAGACGATCGAACCTAGGCCCAGATATCGAATTAGATATAGCAATAATTGAAATAAACATGCAAAAACAAAGTGGTACAATTTCTGTTTTATTTCTCACTATTTCCATTTCATATCATTCATAACACTCAAAATTTGTTACAGTCTGTCATGGCAATATAAACACATTGTCACTTACTTAATCCCGAATGAACTTCACTCTTTAGCATGTGTTTGAGCATCAATCGCATTTCCGTCCAAATTGCATATCCGGATGAGCGCCGGTCCCGACGTGTCCGGATAAACGAGGTTGGACTGTTATGTGTTTTGTTCAGAAAGTTTACCGTTGCAAAGATCAAATAAATCAATTTTTCAATATGGCGGTATGAATTGCTATGACAACCCTGGACGAGTGTGATGTTTTTATCACAGTAATATTCCACAGTTCTAATATTTTTATTAATACCCCGGGTATTAATTAGGAACTTTGACCTTGGTAGGCCCGAAACAGCATCCACCAACTCGCTAGTTTTTGTTGTGTCGCCTGCCTTAAGGCAGGAAGACACATAGGGATCATTTTGTCCACTGTTGTCTGTTGTGAAAAAGGGTTAACATTTGCCTGTAATATCGGCATACTTGATGGATTTAAACCAAACTCGGGTCATAGATGCAACATGGGATCCCGCATTTGCTGATGAGGTCAAAGGCCACATACCAAGGTCAAAGGTCACATCCCAAGGTCAAAGGTCACATCCCAAGGTCAAAGGTCATGTGAGGTCAAGTTGTAAGATAGGCTGAAAATGTAAAATTGACCTAAATTGAAAAGTTGAAGTTCAATTGGAACCAAACTTGAGTCATAGGTGCAACATTGGATCTCTCATTTGTTGATGCAGTCAAAGGTCACATGCCAAGGTCAAAGGTCATATGAGACCTATCATTACAAACCGCGACGGCAGGTGACACATGCGGTCCGAGGACCGATGTATTTTTTAGTATTGTAATCAGCGAATATAAGCGCGTTTGTGCCGATTTGAAATAAATTACCGGGACAGCTGTAAACGGAGCATCAAGGGATACATCATTTTAATGTTACCGTAACCAACGAACACCCACACTACAGATTTCTTGGCGATTTATAGAGCTTGGCGTTGCAGCTCGAAAACAGGCTGAGTTACCCCCGATCAATCATCTTGATTCGACAAGCGCATTGCGGATGGGTAAACTGGTAAATATCACTCACTGCTCAAGCCCATTACTACATAAACATCACTCACGCATGGAAAAATGCCCTTTCTCGTTGATTTCACCAGGCCGACCCTCGGTGATAAAATGATCCTTGAGCCATCCAAGAACATCGTTAGGCAAATTGCAAGTGGTTGTTGAGAAGTTTTATCACATCGCAAAGATCGGCACAATTGTTTTTGCAGATTTTTTCAAGATGGCGCGCAAATGAGCGTGGGCCCGTATGTTTGTAGTTGCTATGATGAGTGTGGCATTTTAAACACAGTAGTAATGCACAGCCTACTTCTTTTAATTTTTTTTATTATTTACCTCAGTAGGTTGTGTGAAACTGCGTCAGCCAACTCTCTTCGCTTGTTTTTGTTACTGTAATCGTCTAAATAAGGCATGTTTGTGCCCCTTCTAAATAAGTCATCAAACTGCGCAGAGTCCTTGGCTTTCATATTCAATGTTGATGTCTTGTGTACCAAAGGACCCTTTGTATATAAGAACTCTCCACAGCTTTTTCACAACCGTTCATGTTCCTGCTTACTCTTAACACATTTTTCACTGATTAAGGGCAGGTGTGGTCTGGTGGATTGAGCGCTCGTCCGCCCTCTAAAGGTCGTGGGTTCTAGTCCCACTGCGGCACGTGTTGTGCCCTTCAGTATGCGCTTTACCTCAATTACTTCCACTCCCCCCGGTGGTAATAATGGGTCCCAGTGTTATCATACTGGGAAAGTAACAGACTCGCTGTGGCGGGAGGTAGGTAGTGGCGAACCCCCCACACAAAAATAATAACGGCTGATCTGGCCTAAACGCTACGGAAGAGAGATGTGCACTCCACGCACGGCGTGCATGCGGGCAACGACAATTTTAACTTTTTTTTTATTCACTGATTAACTTCATACTGGTCAAAGAATCACTGGGCCACTACTCCTTTAGGGGTACACAATTTGACCTCTAATGATCTTTTTGTGACATTAGATCCCTTTTGTAAATTCATAAAGGTGACTTAAAATCAACTTTGATGTTTCCACCCGAATCATAGTTTCTTGTGGTGATATGCCTTACAACGTTTTTGACCATTAATAACTTGTCTTTTTAAGCAATTTGAATGGGGAATTGTCTACAGAAATAAAAAACACATTTTTGTTTTTGGTTGCCACATTTTTTGTAGCCTCCATACTTTAGAAAAAACAACATTTTTAATGCAATTTAAAGAGAAACAGTGAAACGACAAGTTCCCCCACATTTGTATGACACCAAAATGAACCATATTTACATAAAAAAGCAGAAAATCCAGTAGGTCAGGTGCATATGAAACGGCAAAGACATACACACGACAAAAATTCATGAGATCATGGATCGACCTTGTTTATCTCTAATTGGGAGTTGATGAAGTGCATCAATAAAGAGTGCTTATAATAATTGTGATTTTGGGTTAGCTTAGGGTTGGAGGACTCGCGGCGCCTTTCCTGCAACACATACGCATACTATGCAGTCTTAGGTTCTGTAATTATTCATCCAGGAGGGATAATTCACTGTAATTCATAGTTTATAACCACCTGTTGACTTTAATAGAGTTTACATTTGAAAATGCAAAGATGTGGGCTTTGTAACATTGCATGAAGCCACATCTATTAAAATGTAATATTTCTTTGGCAGATGAAGGGCAAAGTCACATCATCATGTGATTGTGAGTGCAACAAGGTTGTAAGTGCAATAGCTGCCATACATCTGTGTGCTGTCATGTATTAGGATGACTCAATAGACCATTTGCACGATTCCCGAAATGCATCTCGTATTGTGCCCATTTCCATCCGGAACTTGTACCAGAGGTCATGTTTACAAAAAAATTTGTTGTTCGTTCGCGTCGCCGAACAGTGCCTAAAATTACAATACAAAGTACCTTTTCACATGAAGTTAATCTTACAAAAATGTAGAAGAATATCTAAGGAACAAAAAACAATCGAGGCACTGGTGTTGAAATTCACGACAAAAAGTGATATTTTCGATCGTAACTGTGCCCTACTTTTCACCTGATGGACAATTACACAACTATAGTGCAACGTCACAGATAGGGTAAGTTTTCTGGTATTTTCGTTACGCTCCTAACCGTATGTTTTTAGCCGACTTGAGGCTGGTATAAGTTCCCAGATGGAAATGGGCACCGAACGAGATGCATTTCGGGATCGTGCAAATAGTCTATTTATCTTGAGTCAGTGGCTCTTGAAGTGGTTCTTCAGGTGACTGTGTCACCTGAACTGTTTCAAGAGACACTGACCAAGAACTTGGCATAATAGTATGTTTGATGGGAATTTCTGACAAATGGCAGCTATTACACTTACTACCTTGTTGCACTCACTCACACAACATATGAATTTGGGGTCCAGCTCCAGGAGTGGTTCCATAATTCTAAACAGATAAAAGTCAACTGCAAAATGGAGGAAGCTTCAAGTATGTTCCATATGCAATGGCAATGCATCAATGAATTAACTCATAAGATGGGGTTAGGACCTTTACTATCTTGTTGAGAGTTGAAGTGCAGCAATAAAAAGTGCATTACTGTGATTATGTTAGCATTTAATCGGTGAACTCAAGGCGAGTACCCCGCGATACATGCTAGGGAGTATGTAAGCACTGTTTTCCATCTTCAAATGTTGCCTTTCATTGTGGCTAGATCCAGGAGGGATAATGTACTGGAATTCATAGCTTATAACCACCTGTTGATTTTAATATTAAATATGGAGTTTAATTTGAAGATGCAGGCACAAAATTCAAAATTTCCTTGACAAATAGTAAATGACGAGGACATTTATATAGCACTTTTCACAATGTATCAAAGCCCTTTACATTTATTCCGCTGCCACTAGAATATGTCAGCTGCCTTACAAATGCCTAAGGCATACTCATACCTTTGGGCGGCGCTCAATGGACAATATTCCTAACAGCTCCCCATTTTGCACCTGGGTGAAGAGAGGCAAGCAAGGTAAAGTGCCTTGCCCAAGTGCACAACACATTGGCCTCAAGCGGGACTCGAACCCGGGACCGTTGGGTCATGAGAAGGTCATTGTATCCACTGGAGCATGTGTGCCCTCGAAATAGTGGCATGTGCAATTGAAAATGTTGATGAGAATTTTAAAAGAGGCCATTCCATCATTCTGAAGGAGTTTCTAATGAAATTGGTTTGGGAGTGGAGTGTTATGGCTTTAGCTAATAGCTGCATTTAATTAATTTGCATAGATGTATTTTGTAATCTAAAAAGATGCACAGTCAAGAACCTGAATACGTGGATCCTGGGTTTCCTACCGGAAATCATTTTTTACCAAATTCCTATCCCACAATGCACCAACGATGTACGAGTAGATAAAATAAATAGTGCATATATATTCTATGGTGTTTTGTGTCATACGGTCATTTTTCTGTCATAACTCTGCGAAAACCGTTTGCTGTACATAAATTTTACCAGTAACAAGTACTCTTTGTTTGCCTGGTAATTTTTGCGCCACAAAATGTGCGCATAGTTTAAAGGAGGCGCACTAAACCGCGAGCGTACATGGAGTGATGCATATCTACTCGTACATCGTTGGTGCATAGGAATTTCGGTAAAAAATGATTTCCGGTAAGAAACCCAGGATCCACGTATTAAAAACAATTATTTTAAAAACAAAACATTTCACTTCATTACAGGAGGTTAACTGGTATAATCTTCCATCAGAATTTAACTGGCATTTCAGATGGGTCCTATGTGATAGTGTGACTGTAGCCCATGGTTGGTGCAGTCAGAGGTGTTATCTCATTAAAGGCATCAGAAATGTACAATGCCCTTAGCTTTACACCATTGAAAATGCCATTGGTAGAGAAGGTGAATGTGACTCACAAGGGAGATAAGTATTTTTCACTTAGCATGGTTGTGCTTGAAGCAGTGTGATATTTGTAGCTATTTCATTACAGGCATATGGAGGGGAAGAGGAACGGTAGGCATTATTTACTGGTGGGCATGGTCTTTGGAAATAAGGCTAAAAATTGATTAGTTGTAAAGATAGAGATATGGAAGAGAGAGAGAATTCTTTGTACTTTAAGGTGCAATGAGAGATTTCACAGAGGTGGTGTCCCTTGAAAATTAGAAAACCCTTATTTTAGCACTGTACAAAAATCCCTATCTGAAAGGATATAGCTGAGAATTATTTCTGTGGTACAAAAGTTGTGAAAGTACCACTGAATTTGAGCATATACTCTGGTAGCAGTGATTCTAACTAGCAAAACCCCAATACTTGTATACTGTACACAATAGGTTTCACACCGGTAAATACAAGTCTTTTCCTTCCTGTACAAAGTGGGCGAGATGAAAACGGCACTTTCTCCTCAATGGAACATCTCGGACCTTATAAAGCTAACATTCTACTTGAAGATCATCATATTTCCTACCTGATCAGTCTTGAGATTATGGCAGTTATCCCTAGTTTTTGGAGCTACTGGACCATGAAGACTAGCATGCTCCATGGACCCTGGAGGTCAGGTCATTTTTTCAGTCAGGTGTCCCCTGTAAGAATACGGTTAATACTGTATCAGATCAAAATAAAAGTATCAATGCCAACCTTGTTTTGATATTCTTAGAGATTTTATACTTAATATTGATAGCAAGCATGATTTTCAACCCAGATCTCACCATTTCTCTCAGTTTTTAGGGTACACTTAGAAATCGGTCCGCAAAAAACAATGTCATTCGCAGAGGGGCCTGGACTTGCCTCTGTTTCTCATGTTATTTACCGGTGTGAATCCATTAGGCACAACCACTATCTGTCTCTATGCTAACCACTATCCTGTCTCTATTGTGAGTGCGCTGTGTGTAAGGTATAGAAAAAACGGAGAGTGACTGCACAATTGGGTAGATTCTATAGGTTATAATATATGTCAGCAGTTTGAGATGGCTTTCCAAATGACCTGTAGCCATTTGGGAAGCCATCTCAAAAACCACTGATCTAAGACTAGGCTTGTTTGGACTCATTTGAATGCATTTTTCATGCTGATTCTGAATATGGCCATTATAAGGCATAATTTTGAAAAAAAATCATAAAATTGAAAGAGATCTCTGAGTGACTTCAGGGCCCATATGGTTAAGTAACATTAAGTAATGTGACAAACAAGAGAGACAAAAAATGTCACTGTAGCAACCTGAGAAGGCTGCCTAGCTATCATGTGTTGTAAAACCAAGGTTGCACAGTGTAATATAATGGATTTGACATTGAACTTGAATATTTAGTTATCAAATTCCCAGTCTTACCTGAGTATCAGAGGCCTTAACTTGCATAGAACTCATGTTGTTTTACCCCTGGGGCTCTGTGGTTAATACCAGGGAGCTCTATGAATGAATAGTGAAGAGGCATTAAGGTGGTGTTTTATCCTGGGGGTGTTTTGATGTAGTGTTTGGGCCCTGGATGTCTTTAGCAGATTGGGATTTCTTAAGTTTCAGCTTGTTTCTGTCTTTTATCCTGGGATCTTTTCTTGTACTGTTACCAACTTGTTATTCCCCATTTTATTTGCTTATTTAAAGCAATAACAGCGCATTTTTTGAAGAGCACCCCCAATTTTCAAATTTGAGATTTTTGCACAGTTGTGTGGGTAATTGACAAGTAAACTTTATCTATGAATGGTAATGCTCCAAATGTGCATTCATCTTAAAAGAAGGGATTTTTGTAATTAGATTTGAAGATCCCAATCATAATTCAACGGCAGTGCTGGAAATATGAAATTTCTGTCTGTCCATTATGAAATGTGCATATGGGATATTTGTTTGATTTTTTTGGAAGGACCCACTAGCATCTCTGCACTTCTGACAAGATGCCAAATTTTAGAAGAAATAGATTAATATCCCAATCCAGGCATATTTGCAACTTACCAAAAGTCCCTAACTTAATAGCTTAGTCAAGATGTAGATCACGATTTACATGGCACGTGATGTGTGTGTAATTACATTGAATTAAAACTTAATTGAATCAAAACACACGCACGCAAGACTGCTGGTACGTATTCATTGGTTTAATACATCTAAAGATACAAGAAAGCAAAAGGAAATAATAGAAGACAAACACGATCACTTCTGACACACATTGTGGGGTGTTTTTTGTTAAGCGATTAAAAACGTCAACCTGCCTCCAAGACGCGTTCCAGCCCCGACACTAAACCATCCTCATCACCCACAAAAGCAACAGACGTCAATCTCTTTTGTTCTGACTAGTTGGCGTAATTTGCAACACAAATTGAAAACACCATTTGCTATCGAATATCAAAGCTCTAGGTGAAATATTCCATTTAGTAATTTATCCTGGCTCTCTGTAGTTTGTGTGTGCGGCTGCGAACGAGCACAGGTCTTTTGTTTAGTCATTGCTGGTGGGGAGGAAGAGCTTTAATGTAACAAAGGGTCGCAGAAAAGAGGGCATTAAAGCACTCGGCAGAGGAAACCAATTTATGCGGCACGTTTGGTGCTCGCATTTTTTTGGCCGAGCCTAGTATTGAAATTCATAACATGTTTGGGGTCATTTGGGTTCAGTATATTTAAAGGAGCACCATGAGATCACTTGCCCCATGGCTCACCCACCATCGAATTTAAAGGTGGGTGGTCCCCATCACGACAACCCCCCACCCCCCCACACACACACACTGTAGTCAATTGAATTGAGGATTTTAGGATCAAAAAGAAATTCATATTTTTATGCATTACCCCAGTTGAAAATTTAAGCCCGGAAATGTGCCTTTTGATGTTACGAACAAAAACACTCTCCAAAGGTGGTCGACCACATTAATTAACACACACTCTCTTGGACCAATTTGTTCACACTTCTAGAATGAATACACCCTAAAAACACTGGTCATTTTCATGGTCAATTTATCAGGGTAGTCAACTATGCACACTACTACGAAAAGTGATCAAATTTTGACCACAAACAGGGTTAATTTTGACCACTATTTCAGGGTAGTGTGCTTAGTTGACTACTACCCCGGTAAATGACCACAAAAATGACCACGGTGTATTTAGTGTGTAGGGATTCCCTTAAATTTGGTCAGTAACTAGCATTGTAGCATTAAACATCCATTACCAAAGTAACATCTATGATGCCTCCTTGTCTTTTATGCCTGACTACGCTTTATGCCTGATTACACTTTTACGGATGACCTGTATTGAGTATGCAATTATGTGCGATCTAGCCATTCCACTGTAGCCATTCTGCTTAATTCTATTTGGTTAAAAGGTCTGCTTACTTAGTAATGAATATTGTGTAGTTTTGATAACCCATGCATGTTGCTTTAAGGGTTGTTATTCTTAATTAGATCTGAGTTATACTGCAAACATTGAAATTTGGACTGAGTAGAGCTAGTAGAGTTTGAATGATATGTCAATGAAGGACGAGGCCATGGTATATCTTTGTTGATATGTGTTATGAACTTGTCTTTCTTGATTCAATGAATGCAATTATTGCTCAAGATTGATGTTCCTGCTTACAATATGGGCAGCTCAATGAGCTCATTCTTGCGGCCTATCATGGATGCCATCCTAAAAGTTTGTTATCAATTGCTTTTGCTAATTTGTTATCTAATTTAAACAATTACTTAATTTTAAGCTTAACTTTAGCTTATAGATTACTTCATTCATTAACTTGCCAAATATATGGTTTTCATTACCCTTCCTTAAGAATGAAAGGCCAGAGGGGATTGTTGTGATCTTGTGTGTGAATGCAATCTATCTGTGCGTGTGTGTTTGTGTGTGTCGTGCAATAGGCGCTAGGATCTTTAAACTTGTTTAATAGATGACCCTAGCTCATGGAGGTCTACAGTGAGTCTGCAGATGAATGTTATTTGAACTAATTCAAGGTCAAAAGGTCAATTTTCCATTTAAACTCGGAAACTATAAGTACTAAGATCATGAAACTTGTCAATACTTGGCCAACTTTCCGAGATACTCATCGAGTTTATAGGCGAATGACCTTTTTGACCTAATATAAGGGTCATAAGGTCAATTTTTACATTGGACTCTTGTTTGGGATAACTCAAGAACTGCTTTGATCATGAAAACCCACGAAATAGAAACAGTGCTTTCAGTCAAGGGGTTTTAAGGTGTGAACCATTATATGAAATGCGTGCAACACTTCAAAAATTTTCCCTGATAGTACAACCAAAACCTGCAAAATAGAGACATTGCTCCCGATCAAGTTGTTTTAAGATGTGAACCATTATATTTAAAATACTATATAGAAGCTCGGAGAAACTGGCAAGCACAGAACTAAATAAAGACGAAAAATACACGGTCTTGAACCCGGACCTCTTGCTTTCTAGGTGTGAGAAATACCACTGGGCCACAGAGGACTGTGTTAATGTGGATACCAGTGAACGAGCGCTAATGTATTTCAGTCTTTATTTCAGAGTTTCAAGCGGCCGTAATTATATATTATATTTTAGAATGGGAGGGCCTTATATGCATGATTCTAGCAGAATCTATGATGAAGCGAAACTCAATTCAATGCACGCGAGGATCAAGTAAATGATGCAACCCGAGATTTAAAATACCAACGAAAATATACCTTGGGTTGCTTCTGCAAACCCTTGCACTTAAAATTTTCCATACATTTTCTCTGCTCAATTTTCCTCCTGCACAGCACGTCTTTCAAACTACTTGTGTCAATGCAGCAATTGTTGACTTTGTTCTTCCTATTGTGAGTTGTGCTATTTTGGGCTACCAATAACGTGCACCTTGGTACAAGTAATTATATTGGGGTTATTTTGAGAGGTTTTCTGATGAGCTTGCTGCTGTTACCCTGACTTCGTGTGCATCCTTTTGTTCAATAGATCAGTCAGTTTACTTTGCTATCAGGAGATACTCCATACAATGCGTTATGTTATTTTTTGCCATGTAAGTATTTCTTAATTGCGCAATGCGCCCATTTCCATGCATTCAATTTTTGCAGACCAGTTATTATTACTGGCATTGAGTAGGATGAATTGTCTGTGTGATATCCTTTTTCTTTTGAGTAACCAGCATTCTACCAGTAATTTTAAACTGGTGATTGCACGGCGAAAGGCGGTACCTAGGCCTAAACAGTCATTTTTGTCTCGCCTGAACTTTGTTCGGCAGAGACTTAGTAATCACTTTTCTGTCTGTCTGTCCGTCCGTCCGTCCGTCTGTCTGTCTGTCATGGTGTCTCCGCGGCGTCCATGTTCAATGCTTGTGTACGATTTATCTGGAGTTCCGTAAGGGCTACGATGATGTAACTAGGTGGAAAGAAGCGAGTTCTCGACCTGATTAGATTTTGGGCGTAAAATATGCTAATTAAGTATCTAATTTGCATAATTAACGAAAATTTTCCCGCAAGGCTTGTGTACAAGTTTTCTGGAGTTTCGTAAGGTGTATGATGATGTAACTTGGTGGAAGGGAGCGGACTGGAGAGTTCTCGAACTGATTAGATTTCGGGTGTAATTCGGGCAAATTAAGTATGCAAATGAGCTAATTAATATGCAAAAATCAGCATAATTGCTATAATTTTGAAACGGTACATTGGATACGGAAAATTCCTTCAC